>BJBW01003357.1:6588-56530 GCA_004320125.1 Scolopax mira
TTTTTTTTTTTTAATGACTTAGGAAGATAATTGGGCAAAAGAAATGCAGTAATTGCATGCATGCAAGCGTATCTTGCCACTTGTGCATGTAAATTACACAATTTGTAAACAACCACAGAAATAGCATGCTCAAATTAGGCATCTGATTGCCCAATTAACTTGGTCAAAGACAATCAGATGCTAACCTTTGGTAGCCCTGAATTATAATTTTTTCTTCTCAGTACTACTTTACTGAATTCATAGTATATTCTAAATAACTGCATTGTTATTTTGTGCTTTTACACAGGCATAAGCAGGGATGCGTGCTTAATAAAGCTACCAGGTGAACTTTAGACCAGATTGTAGAAAGCTGTTTAGATACTTGAAGTCCCCTTATTTCAGTGAGAATGAGACAGTTTAACAAATAAAAAAAAATATATATCTGATCTAATTTCAAATGGTATAAAAAACCCAACAAAGAAAGAGGAATTTTTGTGCCTCCATTCTTCTATTAATAGGCAAAGTTTTGCTTCTGTCTTTGATTTCTTTTAAGGTGTCTTGTTTTCCTTAATAGGCAAGTATTCTTTAAACATATACATTCATATCCTAGTCAATCCTTACTTTATTTTTGCGCTGAAATAATTGTTAATTAATGGTAATTTGATACAACATGAGATAGAACACCAGCTTGCTGCATTCAGATGTATACTTTCTAATGGCAGAGAAACTAAAGTACCCAAATCTATCCAAGTACTGCAAGTAGAGAAACTTTGTAATTAGTATATCAAAATGAGTCAAGAAATGGATTTTTACCATAAATACGTTGCTCCTTTGCTGCTGCACTTCTTTCTCGGAGATGATGTTGTGGAAAGGGGGTATTTTCTTTTTTCCACCCATTTTTTTGCATCAAATAAATCTTAGCAACTTTAAGAGTTGGGGGAAGCGGGTAAAGCACAGCAAACCATTACCTTAACAACAGTCTCTCAAACAGGAGAAAAGAAAGCAAGAGCAGAACTGCTGGGCTGGATCATGTCCCTGAACAGGTTTAACACATAATCCTGGTGGTTGCATTTACCAGTTCTTTACAGACCTCCTGCAACAACAGACGTGCTGGTCCCATTCTTCCTCCTCCCTCAGGAACAGGAGAGCGGTAAGAAAACCCACTGGAGCCCCATTCTCTTCCTAAGGGTTTCAATCAAGCATCACTGGATTTCTTCCTTCAACTTCTTGTTGTGACAATGCCTGCTGGTGACTTTCCATTGCTGCTTTTCTTCCTTAAGAGGATCAAAATCCAATGGGGTACTTCCATTATTTTGTTCCCCTCCATTGGTCTGTGCTCAGTTTAAAAATCTTCCAGGAGCGCTGCTTGTCCTTGCTTTTCTCTATAAACAAATAAGAGAAAATCACAACTCCTCCCCAAATCCCCTTTCCAAAAACAAAATATAATCGTGATCGTTTGTATTGGGAGAATTACTTAGTGGTCTCCAGTCTTAGTACAGCTTTTGTTGAGTGAACTGTAGCTTATACGACTCAGAAGTGTTTATTAGAAAGCTTTCAAAAAGAGATCTTCATTTCAGGAAAAGAAAAATTGTTCAGTTTAGCAAATACAGATGTTCACAGCACAGAGACTGAAATGGTTAAAAACGATCCTAAGGAGCAAGAAGCTCAGAGTTAGCAAAAAAATTAACTTTTTCCTTTCTTTTACAGAAAAACACTAATAGCTGCTCTGGTTTCCATACTTAGTAAGACAGAGTTTTGTTGTATGTTCTTGGTTTTGCTTTTTTTTTTTTCCTCTATTGCTCCACACAGGTTTTGATTAGTGCTTCTCCTTGGCTACAAATGCTTCACTTTGAAATACAAAGCTCTTTTTTTAAAAAAAACCAACACACCCCACACCCTGGACGCCCCCCATCACTGGAGAGAACAGGGGAAGTACGGGAAGTGATGGAGTGCAGCTGCAGCAATCTGGTTCTGCTGTTGTCCTCCCCCATCCCCAGATCCTCTGCATAATTGCAATCTTCAGTCGATGAACCTTTGGCAGGCCTTCTTCCACCGGCAGGCAGTGCACCACATATCTCTGTTCTCCATCCCATAGACCTTCCGACACTTTTTCCCCTCCCCTCTAGGCTTCCTGTCAGAGAGAAAGGGAAGCTGGTTAACAAGATGCTTTCAAAACTTTGCTTTATCACCCCAAGATCAGAGCAATGATCTCAATGGAGCACGGCAGGCAGAGAACTGCTGGCGTTTCGAAGGGATTTGGGTTGGTTTTGAGTCACCCAGGGAGCTGAGGGAGTAGAGAGACACAACGAAGCCTCATCTGGCTTCTACAGCCTCTGTGGAGCCCACTCCTCTGCTCTGGGGCTGATCCCAGGAACAACCAGCCCTGACTTTAGCCAACTACTAAACCTGGTGGAGATAAATGGTACAGCCCAGGTCACATCAGGCAGCAAGTCCTCTTTGCTTTAGAGTGGGCCAAGTGGCTCCCATAGCTCTGAGCAGCAGACCCTGACTCCCAGCAGGCAGAGGGGCAACGCTACCAGCTCCGATGCTCTGCCAGCCCTTCCTGCAGTCTGAGCTCGCCGAAAAACAACAAAAAGGGACTGAAACCAAGTTTGAACCCTTCCCATCATTTGCAGCACATTCACCTGTGCTCCTTCCTTCATCAGCAAGGCGGGCAGCATCTGCTTTTACAGCTATAACAATTGTCATGTTTTCCATCTTAAAACCGCGCTCAAAAGTTCACACATTTAGAAAAGATTGAAGTCACTGTTAAAATGGAACTTTTTTATTCAACACACAACTAGCCAGCAAACCTCAAGGAGCAATGCCACAAGTAACCCACGGCTCGCTTGATTCCCCTCTGCTATACCTATGCCTTTTTTTGGTTACTGAACGTTCATTAGTGGGCACAATCCACAAACTGGGAAGATCCTAAGTTTGGGTTGTAGCACATACAATGATCCGAGAATCAGGAAGGAAATGAAAAGCATGAAATCTTCCTTTTGTCTCATTTTAGGGTACAGGCATCTTTAGGACTGAGAGAAATAAGGAGTTCCTTTACTGTAAGAAATTTAGCACCACAGTTTGACTTTTCAAACACTTTTTAGGCAGACTCTGGTCAAACATCAGTTAGCTTGAATGGAAGCGAGCGTAGCTTATTTCTAGGAAGACAAGGCATAAAAAGCTTCGCTTTGATCTTTTTTTTCTAGTAAGATATGGTTTCTTACAATTCAGCTGAAACCAAATACCATCCTGAGTGGTGATGAACACTCAAGGCAGCCCAGCCTTTCAGGGAGAAAGAGCAAAGCCCCATGAGGAAGGCCAGACTGCTTCAGGGAGAGCAGGGCATTTGGGCAGGACCCAAATGGGCGCTTCCAAGGGCAATTTAGATCTGCCTCTCGACTCCAGCCACGCCAGGCATGAGGCTGGCAGTTCTGCTTCACACTCTGCCTTTTTCACTTTGCAACAGCTCCCTTTTCCCCCCAGCTTTACCTTGGATGGGAACGAAGAGCAAAATAGGTCCACAACGCTTACTCTGAAGCGTTCTAGTCAGAAACTGCCTGACAACTGCAATCCTGGTTGGGGTTTTTTTCTGTTTCTTTGGCTGCTGACATCTCCTGTACTGAACACCCTCCAGGTTGTGAGGCTGCTGGCCTGTCAGCAGGAGCCCCTGGTCCCATACCTCAAGCCAAATGCTGCTCTGGGTGGTGATGAAAGAACTGTGTGGGACTGTCTCTGCTCTCCACTCCCTGCAGGACGACTGTGAGTTGGTGAGACCTGTCAATACAGACAAAAAAGCTGCTTGTGAAGAAGAATCACACAGGAATGCAGTATAAACACTTTTCCCAGAAAATGCAGTTCATGACACACGGTGGAAAGGTTACTATCTAACATACAACATAAATAAGTTGTAGGTCTATTTAGAAAGATGACCATTTAGCATTAGGTACATTATATTAGTTCCATTATGTTTCCCTGTACTTCCAGTCATCCAAAAGGAGCAAGCCAGAACACACATCAGCATCAATTCATGTTTTGGGAAACACAGAAAAAGCATTCATTCTTATTTAAGAACTCTGACTAGCTCTTACAAAAATTTTCTTTGAATTAAATAGAGATAACTGGAAAAAATAACTCTGGCCTGTTTGGATATCAATACCCATGACCCCCTGTGAAATGAAGGCATTTCACACATTCCTCCTGCCTCTTTGTGGAGACACAGCCTTGGGGAAGGGGCTTTGCTGTGGGGCAGTGACAATGCAGCCTGGAGGCTTTCTGGGAGTGCAAGGAGCCCTTCTGAGCAAGGCTGCCCACAAGAGGAACTGGATTATTTCCTTTATTCTGCAATGTAAATCTTCTCAGCAGGTGTCCTCCTCTGTGAATGTTCCTGCATGAAGGGTCTACCTTGGCCTTCTGACTTTCCACATAAGCCTCCTACATGAGCCTGGGCATTGGCAACATTATTTGAGTAATCCCATGGCCTTAAGCTTGGCCTTAAATAATTCCTAAATTATTTACCTCTAGGGCCTTAGTTTGCTCCTCAGTAAATGCCACAACCACTTTGTGTGTAAAACACCAGAAAAAAAATGACACTTATTTTTTTTGTTGTGCACAGAATGTAGCAAACTTCATGTGGGCATCTGATGCTGGGAGTCACTGCCTCCTGCAGCCAGGAACTGCAGGTATCATCATCATCCCCCCATCACCACAGCTTCTCACTCCTGCCCTTTAATCCTTTACTGCACAGTGGTTTCTCCAGGCCAAAAAAGTATCCCAAAGCCATTTTAGAAAACCACTGGAATAAATATTAGGGGCTAGGCAAAAATGGCTTGAATTTAGTCTCTGAAGTCCCCTTGGGTGCTACTGACTAATCTCAGGGACCACGTAGGTATACAATGCATGAGTTTATGGTATGCCACAGTCTGGGCTAAATAGTCCTCATAAGAGAAGGAGAAAGTCCCGTATACTGTTGCTTTCCAAAAGGCAGTTACACTCAGTTGTGGAATTGAGAGCACTCCGTTTTCATAAGGCAACATGTAATTTACTTTGAAACGGGAGAAATGAAACTTTCACTTAATATACAGTTATTTAACATCACTTCACATTTGCACCCTCAATTACTGCACAGAATTTTCCACTGCAGGCAAGCCCTTGTAATTCATAAATGATCTCAGTGATGACAGAATAGTTTAATGTTTGCAAACCTAGAAGGTTCCCCCCCACCCTTTTTTCTTTTTTTCGCTAAACAGTCTCATCAATGTTGTTAGACAGAGATATAAATGAGTTTATATGGTTGCCTGAGCAGTTTATAATTCTGACATCATCACTGCTTCCCCACGTTTTTGTAGTGGGACTATTTTTAAATTGTACTTAAATCACTGGCATCTCCATACAATTCTCAGAAAGTGATGTGTCATTTCTTCAATCTTTTGAGAAGTCTCAACTCTACAGCCACAGATCAACGCTGTTGCTTGAACAAATAAACTCAATGCCTATGTGTCTCTTAAGTGTCTCATCTTGTGCTCTTAAGTGTCTCATTTACAGTGTGGCTAATCGCATTTTTAGATTCCCAACACTCCTGGCACCAATTTCTGCTCCTCCACAAAAGGAGATAGTTTCATAATTACTCTGTATCAACCCCATTGTTGGGAAATCAAATTCTCGAGGAACTTTATGGATACCACACTCTGTCAAGGCACTCTTGTTCAAATTGCTGCCAGCATGATGTCTTTCACTGTTAGTTGTTCCTTGATGGAATTTAATAAATATTCATTGGCAGAGAGCAGCGTAATTGATTCAGAGACTTTCATTCTTTATCAGCCCTGCAGGAAGCCACAGCCTCTGCAGAAAATCTCCAAGATTTGCAAAAGGTTGACAGTAAGAAGCTTTAGAGATTCACTTGATGAAGAGAAGGGAGAGAAACAGTATCTCTTATTGCCATGTCTAATATCCACTGTCAGGAGGAAAAAAGCTATATGGTTCTTTGAATGAGCAGCGTGCCTTATATAGCACACTCTAAAAATTCACAAGTTCATAAAGTGAAATATTAAATGAAATATTATGGTATCAAAAAGCTTTATGATTACAGAATATACATTTATACTGAAAAATGTTTTTCAATAAAATTAGGATACATTGCATTAATATTTATTTCTGTTTATTGTCAGAAGACTTTCCACTACTCATAAATAGTGACTTACACTTACTTTCAGTATTCACCACGCTAGGCACCAGAAGCCTAATTCCTTTGAGCTCTCCATAAAGCTTTTTAACTCCCTCTACAGTATCTACACGCACACTGCGTGATATTTAGGACTACTGGAAGTCCTAAAACACCCTGCTTCTGCAGCCCTGTTCATGGAACCAGGTCTTGTACTGGGTTTTTTGAAGAAAGGGTCAGAGTTGACTTTATATCTAATACATACATCTAATACATTTTCATTAAAAATGACAAAATGTAATATGGATTAAACGTATTTTCAGTATAGAAGTATAAAATCTTGTGATATCAATCAGGATGTAAATATTTATAGCCCACTAAAATTAGACTTTGTGTATCATCTTATTGTTTCCTTCTGTTGCCTTTGAAATATGCTTTGTCTTCAGAGTTCCCTCAGGTAACAGCCCTACGGCCTGAAGCCAATTAGCCTGTTAGTCCAACCATCACCTCCTTGATTTTCCATCTAGTTCTGTCAGAAATCCCTCAGTGGCACAAAAGGGAGCACACAGTGCCAGGCTCTGCACCTACCAGAATGTTCTTTTGTAAGCATGCAGTTTAAAAGTATTATGGATCCAGTTATCTGCTTGGAGACACCGATGCATAAAAAGTAACTGTACTGAATTAAAGAGAATCGAAAGTGTTAAAATCCTGGCAAACTGAGGCATATATTTAATTTGTTTCTTTTCAGTACCTGTTATGTCAGATTTACTTTTATTGTGATACACTGTGAAAAAAAGCCAACATTTCTAAACCCCTTTTTTTTTCTTTTTCTTTTTTTTTTTTTAATAAATGTTCACTTACTGGAATGCCAGTGAAGGTAACTGGAGGCGACTGCCAAGAGATGCTAAAGCTACTGCCATTGGGAGTGAATTTTGCTGACCCTGGAATGTTCACCGGAGGAGTGGCCTGTGTGAAAAGAAAATATCATTCCAGTGAGAAGAACCGTTCCTCTTCCAAAGCATTTCAGAGGATCTTTCACTCCTCAAAACTGTAAATCTATAAGAGACTTTCTGAGGTGGAAAAAGAATGCCTGGGGACAAGCATTTTATCCTTATGAGGGAGATAATCATGCATAAGCCAGTAAGGAAAGGACATATTTATATATCACTGTTCTTAAACCTTTGTTTAGAGAAAGACGATAGCTCTCAGAAAAATCCACGCAAAACCCTTCAAAGCAAGATCTGACAAAAAACCCACACAAAATCAAACATTATTTACAAATAACTTTTAAAATAAGGCCAGGTAATAGCAAAAAATATTACAAATGATCACCTATTCCCTAGTGACAAACAAGGCAATATTTAAACTGATGGCAGGTGGTTTAAGCAATTGAAGACTGGCTGGAGAGTCTTGCTGGTCAATAAGGTTAAGGATCAACAGTAAGGGTTGGCCATTTCCCATTTATCAGATAAATGTTGTTAGTAATCGTTCCAATCAAAACAGTCTTTCCTATTAAAATCAAGGAGCTGAAAACCATCCTTGGGATTCAAAAATGGAGCCCTTAAAAGACTAAGCTAAAGCAAATATTTGAAGGACCCCTGGGCTCCTTGAACCCTTAGTTCTTCCCATCTGGACTGTAATGCCCAGAGCTGCCCTGGGGTGCGACACCTGATAATCTGAGCTCAGACTGTTGAAGATCTTTCACCTTCTGCCTTCTCGCCAGTTTTCCCACTGAGACCTGAGCCCTCAGAAATTCCCCCCTACACGGTTTTGAATCCCATTTAATTTACAGAGTCAGGAAATGCATAGCTCTGCAGTTACCCTGCCCAGCTGGGGCCCAAGCAGCCACCATGGACAGAAGCTCCCTTTGACTTGAATTTCAAGCTTTCACCACACAAAAAAAAAGGCTCCTTGATTTAAACTTATAAAGACCTTGCTATTAAAAATGACTTTTTCACTTCTGCTTTTCAATCGCCTGCACCTGACAATTAACATGATACACTTATTTAAGGAGTGTTTGTGTTTGAGGCTGCTGAAATTGTCTCACAGCTTCAGGGGACAGAGCACTTCCCTGAGCCGCCAGGCAGAGAGCAGTGATGACAAACTACAGCCTGACAGTCCCCCATTAAAGATAATCTTCAGAGTAACCAAGTGCTGAAGCAATCCCCTGGAGTGTCTCCAAGAAAAGAAAGCGAGGCTGCTGGCTGCCTCCGTCTACGCTGGCGATGCTCTGCGGGCTGCTGAGCCTGCTGACAGCTCCCGGAGAATCCTCACAGCCACGAGCACCCACGTCCACTCAGCTCCATAAAATATAAAGACCTCACTGAAAGGCACCAAGACAAATTTGGCAAGTCCAGACGGTAACAGCAGTGCTTCATCAAAACCTTGTTCAAACAGGAAGGAGTGAAAGACCACGGTGCTCCTGCCAGAAAGAACTGGAGGCAGCTGGGTGGGCAGCCAGCTCAAAGCTGGGGTCAGCACAGGCACCTCCTCAGGTATCCGAGTCAGACCTGCTAGGGAAATCCCAGATGCTCAAAGAGCCTGCCTGTAGTTCTCTGCAGCTAAATTCAACAGGCACAGGCACTAGTTTCATAATGAAATGTAAAGTAGAATCACAGAATAATTTAAGTTGCAAAAGACCTTTAAGATCATCGAGTCCAACCGTTAACCAAACGGTGTCAAGTCCACCACTAAACCATGTCCCTCAGCACCATATCTACACGTCTCTTAAATACCTCCTATCTGAGTTCGTTGAGCTGTGAATTTTGCTTCTTCATTCTCAATGAAATAAGTTTCACTCTCATTCACTCTTATCTCTCTCATTCATGTGAGAGATTGTCTTCATAACTACATTCCAATACCTGAAGGGGCTACAGGAGAGATGGGGAGGGGTCTTTATCAGGGAGTGGAGCAACAGTACAACAGGCAATGGTTTTAAACTGAAAGAGGGGAGATTTAGATTAGATATTAGGAAGAGATTCTTTGCTGTGGGGGTGGTGAGGCACTGGAAGAGGTTGCCCAGAGAAGCTGGGGTTGCCCCATCCCTGGAGGGGTTCAAGGCCAGGCTGGATGGGGCTTGGAGCAACCTGCTCTGGTGGGAGGTGTCCCTGCCCAGGGCAGGGGGCTGGAACTTAATGATCTTTAATGTCCCTCCCAACTCTGACCGTTCTATGATTCTTCAATTCCTGTTCAATACTTCATTTCAGTTTTGATACAGATAATATCTGTACATATATAATATCTAGACACACAACAAAAAGGTTTCATCTGCACAATGCTGTATATCAAAGTTATTTCATCTGATAAATTTAACAGAGTTCAGTTCTCTGGTGCATACACAGGTCATAGACCACGCTACTTTAAAGCCTCTACTCATCTTTTCTCATATGGTATCCAGACTAAAATATGTCAAATTTTAGTGCACTTTTACAATTAATTCTGTCTGAACTTAGTTGGAAGTTTTTGAAACAGCGGTTTTTGGATCTGATTGGATTTTTGCCATTTGCAAAGTGTTACCTCTAAGAGTAGGACACCACACTTGCCTTTTCGTTCTTCCTGCTCTACTCCACACACACAAACTGACATCTAACACTAGACAAATAAAGGCAATGAATTGTTTCTGGTATCCCTTGGGTACTGGCCTACAGACACATCCAGAACAAGCAGAGCTGAAATGAAGACTGGTAGGGATTCAGCTGACGGAAAGAGAATGTTTACAGCACAGGAGACCACATCTGAGCAGTGGAGAACTAACTGATGTAGGCAGTAGGATACACAGAGCAACTCTTGCTCAGCCTGAAGTATGTACCTATATGTAGCTAAATATACCTATATGTAGCTAAATAAATAATGTGTGGCACCCCAAAATTCACTGGCTATGGTGGGAGCACAAACAGACTAGCTCAGAAGCAGACCCTAAATCTAAATGAGAGGAACCGCTTGGGCTGCCCTGAAAACATTTCAGCACATTAAAACTAGAGCTGGCTTTGAAAAATTCAAACCTTGTGACCTGACATTTCCTTCTACCTTAATGACATTAGTTAATGAGTGGCGTTGCTGGCCTTACCTGGTAAGCATGGTCCGTGTGTACGAGGTAGAGGTTGGTAGGAGCTGAGCGGCTCAGAGGTGTCATCAATTTAGTCTCAGTTTTGGCACAGGAAGTTTCAGGACGGATTGTGTCTTGGGTGGGAAAGGAAGGAGGAGATGCTAAAGATGGAGAGACTGGGGAAAGACTGCTTAAGCCATCAGCTACTGAGTCTGTGTTGAGCCTGATTTCTGTATAGTAAAAATCCTCCTCTCCATCACTGTAGTCAGACTCTCCTACACGTCTGTATCAAGACAAAGAATGAAGGGCTGATTAAATGAAAGCAAGAACCCCAAGGAAAATTTTAAGTTCTAGATGCATAAGCAAACACATTAATACTGCCAATAAATGAATATTCCCAGTTTCAATGCTACCAGCATTCTGGCTCTAGGGAAGATGGAGAGGAAAATAAAATCATCTAGTGTGAAGGGAAAAGGAGCAGGAATATGATTATTTTTTTCCTGTGTTATTCTGACTAATACTTTGACCTTGGAGTAGACGTTTAACTTCTGTGCTTCAGCTTAACTAACAGCTTCTCATTCCTAACTATTGGAGTTAACAAGAATCTCAATGCACTTTGACTTTAGAAATGATAGAGCAGTCACAGAGGGACGTGTAAAGATAACAAACCCACACAAGATATACCTCACTAATGTTATGGCAAACAATATGTAATCTTATCACAGGTTACTTAATTAAACCCAATATAGTTATGGCTGCGGTTCACTGTAACTTTCCTTGGCATAACCTTCCAGAAGAAGCTTTAATTTTAAAGCACCGAATAACACAGACTTACACAACAGAGATGTATTTCCCCATACCTAACAGGTGAGATCCAGGAGTCCCCACTGTAACCATGTATGAGACAGCGAGGTCGCTCAGTGCAGAACATTTCAGTTGCAAATTAAAAATATAAACCAAGCTTGTGTCATACAAGATTAATTTGCTTTTGTTTGTAGTTCAAGTAACATACACATGGAATAGCAGCGTAGTTTTTTTCTTAGGTTTCTTAGGTGGTTGGGGTTTTTTTGTTTGGCATTAATTTGACTCAGAACTAGCACAAGCACCTGATGTATTCACGCAGGACCCCGAAACCTGCTGCCTTTGCACAGCGTCAGCCTGGATGTGACATGTGGGTAGCACGTGTGAAGTGAATGCCACTGCGTTGTGCAGCCAATAAGGGATGTGCAATGTGACCTAGAGTTGTATTTGACTTTCTAGAGAAGTTCACAGAAGTTCAGGAAAGAAGGTGCCTCGCTGTTGGACTAAGCTCTTGTTCACCTTGAAGCACCATGCCGAAATTTCCTCAGAAACTGAGAGATGTGAGACAGAAAAGCCAAGGACAGTTCAGCTCATCTCCCCAGGCAAGTGCGACAGCTCCCCATTTCTGCACCAAATCCTTCAGACTTCTGAAGGGCCCACTCTCTTACCCAAGATGAACAGTCCGGATGTGTTTCTGGATCCCTGCAGCTGTGCTCAGCACCTTCCCACAGTTTTTCCACAGGCATTTGAACATCACCTTCATGGAGTTCTGAAAACGAGGAGTAAAGCAACATTAGATGTAGGGAAGACAGGAAGAAAACCATATGACCCAAACCAGATAATAGTTAGAAAACACTGTGAAGGTTCAAGAGCCTGTAACTCCAAATTTGTCATGATGAAATAGTCTCTGTCATCCTACAGAACTGAAGAGAGTCCCAGCAAAAAGCAGCAGGAGCAGCCTGTGACAAAACTTCTCTCCACTCCTTGGCATTTTAATTTGCAAGTCCCAGTTTGTGTCCCCACTAAAGGAGGCAGATGATCTAGAAACTTCCTACATTTCTTTGGAGCCTTTCAAAGAACAACTGATGAGGACTTCTCACTTAATGCAAGACATCCTCCTTAATTAAGATCTTCCTAAAGCAAGCTCTGATGGATATTTCTGCTTGTGAATTTTGCAACACAGAAAAAATATCGTGCCAGAAAACCATAGCTTCTGCAATGACAATATTCACCCATAAGCTGAAAGCAAAACCTGCTTTTATTTCATTCAGAAACTGCTATGACCCTTACTTGGCAAAGAGAGTAAGAAGCCATCTGGCTGTGTTCAACATTTTTAAAAAGAATATTTGCATAATCTCATTTTAATACTCTTGTTATATTTTTTAATATCATTTCATTGATCTAAACTGAGTTATCATTGATTTAGAGCACAGACAGCAAGGCTATAACCAGCCCAATCTTCAATATTTTGAAGATTCTGGAGAAAACTAGTCTGCAAGCAGTGTGTGGTAACAAACACCACAGATGTCGCAGAACTGTATGAATTTTTTTAAAAGCTAATTTTCCTCCAAAATTAAACCTACTTTCTACATTTTAAATTAAAAAACACTAAATATTTTGTACTCAAAATAATTACAGAACACATTATTAAAGCTTGATTTAAAAAAAAAAAAAAGGAACAAGCACATCCTTAAAGTTAACTTCGTGCTTCACTGTGTCTTGAACATAAGCTGACTTGGGGCTTTCTTCAATTTGGACCCTTTGGAACCACACGCCAGTAAATGGTAAGTTTCAGCGTTTGCTACAAAGATGATGACTAGAATGTAATTTAAAGAACCCGTCAACTGATGAACTTTTTAAAAATACAAGTTGATTGTGGTAGCATGTTCTCATAGTTACTTATCAGTCTAACATCTCCTGAGGTACCTCATTATACTGTTTGTATGAAAACCTTCTACTTTAGAATACTCTGCCCATAAATTCCCTCGTTTTGATTTGAGAATACAGCTCCCATTCAAATAAAAACATAACTCTTTTTCCCTAAAATTAAATATAATCTATCTAGCAGTTATGAGAGAGACATTTCTTACTTTAAGAACACAACACTAAATACTATCATCGCTCAAAAACCCAGCCACAGCCACAAGATGAAGACTATGTTTATAATTTCCATCTTAAGAATTCTGATATGACATCAGGAACGCTGGATGCATCATTATGAACAGAGAAAGGTTTAACATCAGTCTCTAGTTTGATGGTAAAACCCATCTCCTCGCTCCACTGTGGCTTTGGCTTTATTGCCAGTGCTAAGAGTCTGTGAACACCCCTGCATTTTAACAAAACCAAATGAAATCTCACTCAGTAGAAATGCAGAACACAAACCATGCTTCCATTTCTGATTAGTCCAAAAATTGCCTAATCAGGCTTATTGTTTTATTTAAGAGAATAATGGAACACAAATGGCTTGGTGAGGAATAACTACATTACTGGAAACTTTTAAGCAAATTACATTCTTAATGAGAAGTGGCCGTTAACATGAACTTTTCCAAACATGAAATGGAAGAAAGATTAATTAGTAAAAGTAAGGTTACCAATCAATCTATTTCCAGGTTCGTTTCTTCTGATTTTGGCATCACTGAAGAAGAAATAACCTGAACGTCTTTGTTTCAGCTTGTAAAGGTGCAAAGCTGTACTCTTATCGATTACTATGTTGGGGTCAGAATAAAAAAATGTGTGGGAAATGCAGTTAATTTATAAAACAAAGTTTGTCAGGTAATGTTATTATTTATGTAACTTAAACATTTGCCATACAGAGCAAAATCCCCCCAACCAGAACAAACAGCGTAATAGATCTGTGGTGGGTATATAAATAGAAATATCCGAAGACAACTTAGAAAACAATAAGGTGGCAGCTGCAAACCCATCTGTCTCCTCACAGCTGAGCAGTAAGAGCTGCACTTGAGCTGAGAAGTAAAAGGCAAACCAGCACACTTCTGCATTCCTACTCCTCCTGTCCCCCCAAATCATCTCTGTCTTTAGTTTAACACCCAGCGCTAACTTCTACTTTATTGTAACAAAGGTGTCCTCCAAGATATATTTTTTTCCTTTTCAGCAAGAAGCACAAACATTTCACACCCCTCTCTCACAAACAAGGGCAGAACCGTGGGGGTCAGCAACTAAGCAACTTCTGGAGCAAAAGGACAAATCTGAACAGGTTTAAACCATCGTTAAAACTTCTTCCTGCTTGTGATGAAGCAATGAACTGTCTCAGACTGAGCCAGAAACAAAGTCACTGTGGAGAACAAATTCTCTGTTTTTACTCCTTACAAAAGCCCCTTTTCATCTTGCTATGTAAAATCTGTCCTGCTGCATTGGGAGGGAAGGAAACTTGGGACTGGTGCCAGCTCTTTGTTTTCTTTTTCTTTGAAAGGAGCTTGCTTGCTAGCATAACTGTGCTTTTTTGGGGTTGGTTTTGGACTTGGTTGTTTTGGGTTTTTTTCTGTGTTTTATTTAGTCTGCTTTTGCACTCCTACCTAGGATAAATTTGGGCACTGTTAATACTGCATCAAAAGCCATCAGGTTTGATCTCTCTCTCTCTCCTTTTTCACTCCATATGTTTGCACAGAGAAAGCTTCACAGTATTAAGGTATCTGACATGCTGTCAGACAAATAGCACTTTCAGGGAACAAGAAATATTAAGGCCATATCCAGTTTTTGTGATGACATGTAAAGGCTGCCTGTTGCATCCTGCATACAAAGAATTTGCCAAAGTAGGATAGAAATCCCTTGAATGGCCAGAGGCAACACCTTCTGGAAATCACTCTAGTGTTTTCTGAGCAGGAGGCTCTGTAGAACCTCGCCATCTGCCAGCAAATATGTGGTGCTGATGGCAGCATGTGTGTGCAGCAGGTGACTAGGTAGAACGAGACACAGTGACGAGGCCAAGTTCCGACGTTAATTGGGTGCCAAGGAGGGATACACATACAGAGCTGTTTGGGTGACCTGTTCCCTTCTCACAGCAAGATATGTCTACCAACATCCTATCTGCCTGTGGGTATGGAATTTAATGAGAGGCTAACCTTTCTCTTCCTAGGAATGGGTTCATCAAAGAGAAGGTTGCTTGTTTCAGCTTCATCAATACCATCATCTGGCTGGGAAGGTGTCCGAAAAGCTTTGAAGCTATCAGCTGACAGAGGAGGAGATGGGGTGGATGGGTTGGACTGGTCGCTGGGAGCATTCCAGCTCCAGTATCCACTGCTGCTGGTACTAGAAGGCACAAATCCTCCTTCTTTCCAAGATCCATTTAGGGATTCTGTCAAGAAAAACAACAGCCATCGTTACAACAGTAGCATGTGTTAGGGCTAAGTCGCTCTTTTATCTCAGGCTTAGGCACCGTGTTGGTAATTAACTCTACATTCAATAAGGGAAAGCAAAAGGCCTAGGCATAGAGAGGACAATTGCATCTCTCCCACTGCACACGCGTTACATATTCCACACTTGATTTTCCATGTGTTTTTAAAAACTAAGTATTTTTTAAAAAAAGAAATGCTGGGTTTGGAAAAATAATGTGCTGGAGCACAAACCACAATAAGGAGTCAGATACTGCATCCATGATTAAGGGAAAACTTTCAAACACATCCTCAGCTTTAAACAGGAGCACACGGCTGCAGTGGGGCATCAGAGCAAGCTCCAAGCCACTGCACAGCCAAGGGAGGATCCCCTGGGAAGGAGACATATTCTGAGGAAACAAGGATGTTAACTAGATCTACAAAACCATGATCAACATCCCAGCACTAAAACACCAAAGAAAACCGTAACTACACTCTCTCATTATCTCTCAGTGCACACACCTCTGCCTAATTTGAATCTCTAATTGGAGCGGTGCGTGTCCTTGGAAGGATATCCCTTTTTCTTCATACACGTGCATTGTTAGGCACCTGGTTTTGGAAGCTGGCTGCACAGGTGCTGGATCATCTCCACACCTACTCGCTGGAGGAACTCCCTCCTCACTGCAGCAGCTCTCCTGACCTCGGGTGGGAAGCAGGGGCTCAGAACTAACGTTACTCTACAGCCTGGTGGGGTGGGAGGAACAGCACTGCCTTCCCAGTCTGAGGCACAGCTTGAGCCATGCCTGGTGTGCTGAGGTCCTCAGGCATTGGCATGTCACTCCTCCTGGTCCCTAAAGGGCTTTTGGCAGGAGAGAAGTATGTAGCCACCAGCTCAGTAAAAGCATGGCCCAAGCATGTCCAGCAGTACAACCATGGGCAGCTCTGCCTGAAGCTTCAGGTTCTCACAGGGCTTGGGCGTGTGTTGTACCTAAAGGGACACTTTAGGTACAGCTTCTCCTTGACTCAGGCTTTGGAGGCTTCTCCCAATGACACCACGGGTGCTCCAGTATTGTGCAATACCCCACTTCGGAGTCGGCAGGCAAATAACACCTTATCTGTTCATGAAATGTTATTTAAATGTGAGATGGGAGCCTCTTCAAGCCAGTGCCTGCCTTGAAGAGTTCTGCAGAAGTCACTCCTTCATGCCTTCTCAATTTCTTACAGATAAATTTAACTAATGACATCATCAAGAAAACAATGTCTACCACCTGCTACTAAAAGCTTAACCCAAAACCAATGGAAATTTTTTTCCTCCCAATTCAGTTGGTTTTGGACAAAACCTTTAATCATTAAAATCAGCTGCTCACAAAACAAAATACAGTATAAAAATACCCCCTTGCGTGGGCAGCAGCCAAGTCCCTGCACTTACTGATCAGGGCCCCAGAGAATAAATGGGATCAAGCCTCCCTCCCCCAGGCAAATTCCTCTTTGGAAAAGGACACATACATTTCCGGTAGCTAGTAATTAACATACGAAAACATCACGGTTTGGTTCATGATTACAGCCTTCCTGGGACTGTAATGGAGGTGGGTTTTGCTTCTTTTAAGTATTTCTACTTAAGTCTCATGCCATAGAAGTACATCTGGTATCAACTTGTGACTTCAGCATAGCTTAAAATTCCCAATTCTTCAGAAAAACAAAGGAAACAGTACTCTTTCAATTACTACTTTCTGACACATTTATGGTACTTGGCATACCATAAATTCTCAGGGTTTACAGCTCCTCCTCACCCTACTGAGAAAGAGATGTAAATCAAGAACATTTTTATAGTATGGAAAAGACTGAATGAGGCTGACACTAGAGAAAAAACAAACACTGGTTCTCATTAATCTAACAAATCTGTCAATGTAAAAAAATTTAAAATATAAATAAATGCAACTTACTCTTATTTTTACTCTTTATTCATATTATTGGATTTGCACGAAAGAGAACCTGATCAAATATTACTCAGCTGCAGGGAAAAAAAGGTCAAACTCTGATCCAGTTTGCATGGAGGATCATGGCCAGTGATTCCAGCAGAGATCAAACTTCAGTAGGGGACCTTCGGAGATCATCTAGTCCAACCCCCCTGCAAAAGCCTAGAGGAGGCTGGACAGGAACACACTCAGGTGGGTTTCTCTCCAGAGAAAAAGACTTCACAAAATTGCATTTGTTTAACAAATGTTCCTGTAATTACACTGCTACTTACTGCCCTTTTTTTGGAAAAGGATGTAGAAAGAATTATCATTAGTACATTTGTAGCTTGTATTACTAAGACCAGAGCCTAACCTTGCAACACCAACTGAGCTTTAAATTATCAAATCTTTACACTATTATTGAAGTCTTCAGTTAAGTCTTCACTCAGGAAAAACTAAGATATTCAGGGAGAAGGTGCCCAATAAGAGCTTCAAAATCTTGTCTGTAACTACTGAAAATACCTGAACTACATTTTCCAGCTTTTTTTCCCAGATTTCAGGAAACAAGCAGACAAGCTACGTGAAGAAATATCAAAGAGCACTCAGGCTGCATGAAGAAATATCAAAGGCAGCTAACAACTACCATTTACTCATCAGACATTCGAAAGGGCTTGTTTGGAAGATCTTTCCAACCAACAGCTGCTACCATGCACTGCTTATCCCGGCAACTGTCATCTGCTCAAACTCTTTAAGGTGGCAGATACTGCTGTGCCCCACACGAGAGCAGTTTCCCATGACCAGAGATGCAACGTGGAACACACACATGCTTTAGCCACTCCGAATCCCTCTCTGGGACATCGGCACAGATCCACCTTCACCTTTTCTTCTAATGCTGTGGGAAATTGTACTTTTAGAAGACTCTGGTGTCTGAATTTGTGAAAATACTTACTTTATAGCTGATTCGGCTGGGTTGGATTCAAGGTCTGGGTGTTTTCGAGCCTTGCCAGGCGCAGGGACAAGGAGGAGCAAGGCCTGGGCATTGACCCCGGGTGGCCAACAGGATTATTTCATACCATGAATGTCACATTCAATATCAATTAGGAAAGTTTGCTGTGTAGCTCTCTCTCCCTTGATGGCGGCGGGTCCAAAGAACTCCTTGCCCCAGTGCCGGACCCTGAGGCCTTCCCTTCCTCCTGAGGCCACTGCGCTGGCAGTGTCCGCCATTTGCTGTCCCTGCTGGGAGGGCACAGCTTCCTGCTGACAGAATGGCCTGAGGATACTCCTTGTGTATTTTATATCAGTATCGGGATTAATACTGGTTCTTTAGCATTATTGTTAATTATGTAGTCTCAGTCTATTAAATCTATTTATATTTCAACCCTTGTGTTTGCTTGTCTTCATCAATTCCCCTTCCCGGGTGGGGAGAGGTCATCGGGTGATAGAATAATTGTCTAAACAACAAGAGATTGTTATGGGTTTTCTCAAACCATAACACAACTCCTGGAAACAAGCTCCCTCTAAGAGCCCTAGCATCCCTCCCTGCAGCCCCTGCCCCGGTGCTGCTCCCAAGGCTTACCGTTGGGTCGGACAGGAGGGCTGCGGACCAAAGGGCTGGTGGATAAACTGGTGAGTACCATGGCTGCTGTTACTTTATCCATGTCCAGTTCTTCTGAAGATTTTCTGAAACACAGCGAATGGGAGGAAGGAAACACATCAGCAAATACGTAATTTTTTCTAGAGTTTTTATATTTTTTAATGGCAGTCCAAACCCTAAGCCAGTAATTGAGAAACAGCGTTCTCAAAGCTTTTGTCTACTTTTAGCCACCAAGTGGCTACTTTAAGCAAACCAGCTCAGCATAAATAAGAAAGGCAGCAGGAAAAGAAAATACATCTTTGTATAAAATTGTCACGGTTATTGTGAAACTCCATTAGTTTGACCCTGTTCTCTTTTTCATGAATTTCAGCTATCCATAGCCTTAAAGCTAACTGTCTAAGTTTTTTTTTTTTCTTGTATGAAGACACAGAGATGCAAAACCAGATAAGATCACGGGGAACACTGATAACTGTCACAGTCTCTGAGAAGCATTCAGCTGCTCTGCTGTCCTGTCCTGCAGGACTACGCTGACCGTCCCCACTCCTTTATCCAGCTGTGGATGAACTGCTAATATTCCCACTTCTACAACATATGAGGACAAACTGAGGTTCCCCATGTGCTGGAGAAGCTGCTCCCCAGTGTTGGCAAACAGCCCTCCAGCCAGGCTATTCTCTGTGTGGGACTAACCTGCTCCCGTCCAGGCCTCTGCAGAATTGCCAAACCTGACTACAGCAGTTGTGGCAAGCGTTTGCCAAGTCCGTGTCAAGACGTCAGAGTCTAGACCCAGAGCTAATAGCAAAGTTGCTCCAAATAGTCTATAAATTCAACTTCTAGCTCTTCTGTATTGATGGTTTTTTCCCCCCTCTACAATGACTCAGACTGCTGCTCTGAAAAAACAACCTTCGCTCCAAATAATTTTGCCAATAATGTCCCAAAATTGCCATCACGTGCCTAAGATGAAAGTTTTCAGGGGTAGGCAAAGGACAGGAGTGGTCACGACTCCCTCCCTCCATTTCTAACCATGCTCAACTGCACTCTTGCAATTACTGGAATGGTTTTTTCCTACTTGATCTGATTTAACAGGTTTTCAATACGGAAAGCCCAAATAAATAAAACTTTGGACTTTTTCCCTACCCATTTCAAATCACAGTCATTTTGACTACTTGCTGCTCCTCAGCTACAGCTGGCAAACAAGGAATGCTCTGCTTGTACTTCCCAGCCACAAGGATTTTAGCAGCTCCGAGTGCTGACTTATGTGACTCTGCTCCCAAATGCATTTTTACAGTTTAGCTCATAAATGTAAACACTCATATTTCATGCACCACTCAGCCAGCCTCACTGCAGGCACAGCAGCCTTTGAGGGATAGTCAAAGATAAATCTGAAGACAGGAACCACTTCAGCCATCTGCATTGAGTCACCATCACACGTGTGATGTCTTCAGACTGCCCTCCTCTTTTCCAGCTCTCTCTGCTGGAAAGCTGAACCTGCAGACAGCTGTTGAACAGTATTTGCACTCAGAGGGGAAAATAACTTGACTGTTACGCATTGCTTGTTCCCAAACCATTTATTCCACCATTGCTAAGGTGATTTTCTGTGGAGTGAAGCTATAATCCCTGCCGTTTAATTATACTGTTATTAGGCGATATGAAAGCAAAATCAGTTGTAAAATCATCTACTATATAACTATGAAGATTTCTTCTCTCCTCTAATCCCAGATCCCAGCCTCCAAATGCAGCCTCCCAACTTCTGCTTGGATATATTTGCATCAGCCCAGTCTTCATTTGAGACCAAACAGTTTTAGATCCTTTATTTTCAAGTCTTTGTAAATCCAAACATATGACGATAGCTGAATTTTAATAAACCAGCTGAGAAATAAGCAGCACAAGTTAGAGGCTGTTGGGGACAGATCTTTGAGCACCACCCCATGTCTCTCTGCTGGCTTCCTCGGCAGGATGAATGGTTTCACTTGGTCTCTTCAATACTCTAATCTGGCCAGCCTGGTATTTATTACTATCACTTTGATGGAGTACTGTTTAGAGAAAGAAAATGTCACATTTCTGATGCTTTCTTCAGGGAAAGGGGCTGGACGACTTGCTACAACGCCCAAGCGGTGCTGCTCAATGCAGTATCATGCTGAAAACACCTACATGGATAATTTGTCTAGAACAATTTATCTCTAAAAAGCAGATGGAAGTAAATTTAAAAAATAACATTTAATTGCTTTTTTCCCTTCACACATTAAAATGTTTAATTTTTTCTAATAAAACATATATTGATGAAACCCCTGAAAAAGCCTGCAAGTTCTCCTCTCACCAAGTCGGAGCCGCACCATGCTGCCCTGTCGCTATGTGTAACTACTGCTGTGAAGAAGATGGCAAGCACCTTGCTGAAATCACATCAGGCTCAAAAAATTACCCACAGAGTCAGTTTCTGTTTATTGTTAATATGTACATCTCAGTGGTTTTGAGTTTTCCAACTCTTTATTTTTTTAAAGCTAGAAGAAAACAGAACTGGAAAGAAAAAGCCACCAATTCTGGACAAGGCTGCCCACAGCCACCAGTACTGCTGAAAGAGATGTGGAGACTAGAGGCAGAAACACCTCTGAGATGACCACCCTCTGCTTCCTGCCTGTCTAGGAAAATCCTACTATAACAAATACTCCAAGCAATAATTAGCATGACATACAACAGCCAGTCACTTACTATGGGTCTGGTATTGTGCTCACACTTGATACTGAGAGGTACCTGAATGATAGTAACAGGCACCTGGAGAAATCACAGCAAAAAATTTAACTGATCAAGACACCTTCCTCAACTTGAAGATATCATCTTCACCACCTTCCATAGTGTCTGCTGGGAGCTGTATTCTCTATTAAACCTTGGATGCACATTGTAAAAGTTTTCTATGATCTTACCGAGTATTTAAAATGTTTCTATCTTTGGGTTGATAGTACTAACCTTGTTTCTGTGTCTGTCTACCAAAGATCACACACACAAGAGGGCATCATTTTCCATTACAGAATTAAATTATACTCCTATTCTCATATAGAGAAGTGGATTCTTTCCACTGTTAGTCAACAACACACAACATTACCCATCTTTTTGTTATTTCCATACTATTAGAACTGGCCTAACAGTCTAGTTTCTTTGTTTTCTTCCAAAGAAGAAACACAGAAAAAACCCCACAAAAACAAAACAAAAAGCAACACCGCAAAAACAACAACAAAAAAAACCCCAACCCAAACAAGCCATAAACACAAAATAAACCAGAATGGGAGGTGAAAAATCATCATCCTCGACCATTTGTTCTGACTCTCCATCCAGGCTGACATCTGATGATTCAGATGGAGCAGTTCTGAAAAGGGATTCAAAAACTGGGAGAAAAGAGACCACTATGAGAGAGGGAGACTTTCTCTAATGATTTCTGGGAGTAATCTGAATAAGGCCTGTTCCCAAAACTAAATCAGGGGACAAAAATCTTGTGTGGTCAATATTTATCCTTGTTAATTCAAGGCTCACTTCAGCTTCAACTTGCACAAACAGAAGTCTGTAAAAAAGGAACATTCAGAGAAGCTTTTTTTTCAGCCAGAATTTTAACTGTACTCTTAAATCAAGCTTTAGAGCAAGTATCCATTTTCCACCTCTTTTCCACGAAACCTGTGATTTTTCACTACTTTATCAGATGAAAATCATGTATCTTCAAGCCGTGCCTAGAATGTGACACAGCAAAGCTGTGTGAACAGACAGTATTTTCCTGTGTTAAACTGCTGGGAGAGTTAATTAGCAGAAATTTTATTTCGACAGCCCACAGTCCTCCGTACTAACCAAAAGGCAGATGGGATGAAAGGGGTGCCCTTTTCCACATCCCCCCTATATTCGTACTCCAGAAATATTTCATCAAGTTATATGCTGCCTTTTTCTTCTCTCATTTAAGGTATCATTTCACAAGGGAAGTTTAACAAGTTGACTTTCAATAAATGTAAATGTTCAATAGCAACTGATTACGTAACACTTCTAAAAATTCATTTATAGCGATGACAGGAATATAGTTACTGGTGGAAAGAAAATAAATACCTGCTCTACTCAGAAATCAGCCGACAGCCCTGGTGAGCTGCTACTTGATTTAATTTCCATTAATTTTCCATTGGAAAAATTCCCAGCAGGGAACACAAAGGACTCAACAAGATGTTTCTGCAAATATTGGCTCCTTTAGCCAAGTGATCCTTTCCTCTGCACTGTTTTGTGCTGAAGTCAATGGTTTTGTGTGTGATGGGCTATTCCAAGCCTTGTGAAAACCAACAAAAAATAAGGTACTACCAGTGCTCTGCACAAAATGCTTTGAGAAGTCCTCAGATGAGGAAAATCAAATGGGGGCCAAATGAAAACTACGTACTTATTCCAATTTTTACTTTTTATTACACTTTCCATAAATATCAGGGGTTTAATCCTGTAAAATTCAGTTAATTCCAACAATCTTACCAAAACACATGGGTTTTCTTCTCTGAACAGAACATCAATCCACCCAGATAATGCCCATTTGGCATTTATTATAGGATTAAAATGCATCTGTGTTATGACTTCAGCCCTATAAAAGAGTGCATGATGAATCACTTTAATATTATTTAGTTAGGAAAATGAAATGGAGGATTAAGCAAGAGCTAAGTGGATAAATTGCCTTACATTTCCAAACCTGGGGAAAAAAAAAGTCCCCATTTTAATTTAAAAACTCTGTTCTGGAAACTATGTACTGAGAATGGTCACATAAAAACGTACATGTTGGGTCTCTTCAAAATAATTGTTTTCAAAATGAGAGCTCCTGAAATACTCCAGAACGAAACAGGAGCACACGTTAAAATACATCGGTGTGGCACAAAACAACTGAGTTGAAATGAAAAGATTACTATTTTGAAAGTATACAAGCTAGCATGTTATGCAATTTGTCTCTTGCAGGTAAAGAAAGCATGGCGATAAGGAAGCAAATGCTTAAACTGCAAGTGTATTTGCTTTACCCCAGATTCTCCTCATGCTCAGCTGTGGGAGGACAGGGAGCAGGCTCCCAGCTGAAGCCTTTGGTGGCTGCTGGAGAGCTGGTACCTGCTGCTCACGCTTCTACGGTACTTTCACAAGGATTAATAAAACCCCGATTCCTTCATCTATTCAAGTTAGAGAGATTGTAATAATTACATTAAGTCCTTCTGCATCTTCGATAGCAGATTTTAATTAAAAACCTTCATGTACCACAGTAAAGAATACTCTTTCTTTCCCTTCAGGGAAGAGAACAGGCATTGCAGCATTTACATACTCTAATTGTTCCCTGTGATTTTTAGAAAATTATTATTTTCAAATTTGTCAACTTTTTGGTGAACTTATTGATAAAACCAGCTTGGTCTTTGAATTACTTCACCCATCTCTTTTAGTACCAATCCCTAGCAAAGTACTCAGCTGGTTGATCCCTCTGGAGTGTGCAGCCAGACTCTGCCCCAGGCCCCCAAACCCAAAGCTGAAAGAGGGACACAGTGATATTAGAGTAACCAGGTGTCATAACTCAACCTCCACTTGTATTTTATTCCACATTTCCCTGTATTTGCTGTACTACAGTTACTAAGACATGCATCAAAAGGCACTGGCTAAAGTATCTTGCACCAGGAACAAGTAACACTAACGCTGTTACAGACAGCAGAAATAAACAGGACTTTAAAATCAGAAGTTTTCACTGTCCTCAGCTCAGGAGGTAGATGTTGCACTGAAGAACAAGGTACCAAGTATCTATGAGAAAGCAAAAGAATGTTGAACATTTAGCCTGTGTTCTGCTTCTCAGAGCAGTCCCAAAGCATTTTTGAGATGGTAGGCACAATTCTGCTCTAACTATTCACACAGCACATCTCAATCTTTCAAAAAAATCTGTTAGAAGTGTTTTGGAGGAGAATTTCAGTGAATTAACCATACAAATCCACCAACACCTCTAGCCCAGGGCTGTGCAGGAGACCCAGCAGAGCAGCAGCAGTTCCCAGGTAGTTTATCTGATTTTCAACCAGCTGTTCTAATCCATTTGCAAAGTGACATCATTTCTGTGAAAAAACCCCAAACAACCCCCAAACTCCCAAACTGGATCTTCAGCTGTTTCAGAAGGTCAAGTTTCTTCACAGTGCAGGCAGATTTATTTTTTTTTTTTTTTAAGATTTGATAAGGAAAATCCTTATCTTATATATAGATAATATAAGATATATTTATCTTATATTTAATGTAGCCAAATTTCTGAAAACAATGAGGCGAAGACATTTAGTCCTCAGATATTTTCCACGGATTGTTTAAAAAAATAAGAATAAGTCTAAGTGTGGTTTCTAGAAATAAAAGAATATACTTGGTTTTTTCTAACGGACCAAGTTTTACATTTAAATTTCTAGTAGAAATGAAAACCCCAGTTATAAAGTGGAATAATACAGCTTTGTCAATACCACACTGTATCTAACTAAGAAACATATACATATATATATATATATATGGTCTATATATCCGCCTTCTACTAAAGAGCAACTCAGATTGCTGTTGAAAACTAGTAGCACAAAAATTTTAAGGGGCAGGAAAAGTGGGAGAAAAAAAGCAACCTGCTTGTCCTTTGGGGAATGGCAGACATGCCATTTTCTAGCAACATTGTGGAAGCAAAACAGAATTTTCACTCTTTTGTTTTGATCTGATGCTTGATTTTATTTAGGAGAAGCTCTCATAGGTCTTTAAATAATTCATAACGCAGCGCCTGTTGTTCAGTTCAAGGAGGGAGCTTGGAGAATGTTAATCAAAGCAGGAATGAATTGGCACAGCTGTAATTCTGCAAGTCCCCTCCCCGATGAGCTCATCCCGAGCAGTGTAAATTCGAAGGCCATCGTGCTCTAATCGTGCACACACACATCCCTCCCCGCACTCCCAACGCAGCATTTCTGGTACTTTTTCACATAGCTTTTTTTCCAAAAAAAAAAAAGATGGTTATACGCAGATACACCTGGGTAGAAGGAAGAGAAGCTGGAGGACCTGCTGCTACATCCCTGGGGTTTGTCCTGTTTGGTCTGTCACAGTTCCAGCACAGACGTGGAAGACAAATCTATTTGTAAAGAATGAAACTGCCTATTTATCAGCCCAGCCCAAAAAATACTTGAAAAAAGTATCGGAGACATGCTTTTGAGTAAGATCCACAAGTGCTTTTCAAAGGACTGCTCAATGCCTTCACTTGATTTTCACTGAGCATGCAACTTGATGACCTTTAGCTTGCAAAGCCACTCTCAAACCCAGGCTCCAACAGATGTGTCTGAATGTTAGTATAGCCGTGCTGCTGTGATCTCTCAGTTCTCTGACCCTGCTGCAGTCAGCCCTCAGACACCTGAGGTGCAGATACAAAAACATCCAACACAGGTGAATAGTCAGAACCTATCAGTAATAGGTAACTGAACAGACAAACTAAACAGTGAATAAAGAGCCCATAGACAGAAATAATGTATGGGAACGAGATGCTCGAAGAACCATTTTGATACTAACCTGCAGAAAGTCAAGGTGTTTTCCTAATTGTCCATGAACAGAAAGGGCTGCTGCACTTGTTTACTTTTACAAATATGCCAGCCCAGGTCCATAACAAGCTGAGTAATTTCAGCAAGTACAGTAAGCATTAATATTAACAAGCTCATTTAGGTTTATTGCATACTCTTCAATAATTAAAGTTATTATTTTACTGGAGAAGTTTATAAAACTACTGATTGGAGTAGGAAGCACGGCTCAGGCCGTCAGCTCACCACTCCACACAGCAGAACTGGAAACACCTCTCAGCCTCACAGCACCCCCCGGGTGGGAAACAGCCCACCCAAAGATCAGGGATCCTTCCCGTTACTGACCAAGGGCACGCTCCGTAAACCCCTGTGACAATGTGACGGGCAAGAAATACCAGCTCAGAAACGCTGTAAACCTGATCACTATGCATTCTTCATAAAACACACAACAATTGGGTTTTCAGCAATTCAGAAAGTTTAGATACTTTTTTTTTCCGTCCACTGCTGAAAGCCTTTATAAAAAACTACCTAAGCTATACATAGCTTTTATATGCAGCATCACATCTCGCCTTGGAGTCCAGATCAAAACCAAGGGAGCAGGTTTTGGTTTGTTTTAAGCGTCACTTAAACAAGTGAGATTGCTTTAAGTAACACTGCTACTATATATATATATCTCTATATCTCTATAGATAGCAAATGTAACTTGTTAAAGAATGGTTTAAAAAAACCTCTTGGAAGTACCATAACTACACGCATGGCTTGCTTATGTGGCTTTTCATAATGGTATGTATTAATTGACCTTTCTTTGATTGGCAGAACACAAGATCAGAGCCAATGACTGATGCCAGGTTCTCGCAGGCAGGAATCTAAACAGTAAGAGGCAAGATGGGCAGGTGTCCCATCACCAGCTGCAAAAGAAGGTGCAAGCCCAAAAACTGGACGGGGGTGATCCATGTGGCAGAAATGGTACTTTAAGGAATATCTAAAGATCTGTGGAACAAATCACATTGTACGAGCCATGGGGAATACACAGCTTGGCACAAGGGAAGTAGAAGAAGAATAGGCAATAAAGGGACTTTTAGATGAAATAACCAGAAAGACTTAAAAAGCTAAGATATTCAGAAGTAAACGGAGCTGGATAACATAGAAGGATGACTGGCAAAGAGAGGACTTTGTGCCAGGTGAGAGCTGGATGTAAAAATCACAGGAGAAAACAGAGCCTTCACCACTGATGTAGAGCCTTCCACCACCACATGCTTTTGACCTTTTTGACCACCCTTTTAATCCAAATACGAGACTAGAAAAAGAAATTTTTTTTTGAAGGCTATTAGGCATACAAGACAGGAACAACACTGAATTTTTTTATAGGAGAGGGTGTAAGCTTTTATATGGAGTAGAAGGTATTTTGTTCTGAGTTTGGATCAGAGGTTTTTCCCTATTTTTCAACTTGACTTTGAGGTGGGACTTCAAACAAGGGACCTCAGGTGGGAAGTATAAATGGGACATAGAAGTTAGAAACAGAAGCTGGCTGCTGGGAATCAGAAGAGGGCAGGGCTGGCAGTGAGGAAATCTCCACTTCTAACCCTGGTACAGCCCCTGCCTTGCTGGGCAGCCACTTCCTCCTGCTCTATCACTTCTTGAACATCTTTAAAGCATTTTTCCTTACTGTTCTCTGTTATTTTAGAACATGTTAGTCTCTGTACAGCACTGAATCATAAAAATGCTGTACTAAGCATTACTATTTTTATTGTCAGCATAGTTGCTACCCTGCAGACACTGAAGAGGACTTGATAAATTTTGAGAGTAATTACCATTTGGGTAATTCCTTTTCCCCCTGAAAATAAATTGTCATCTCCCTGTCCACACATGAAGTTCAGTTACAAAACAAAAGCATGTTCTCTTTGAAATTATATAGCTTACTAGTAAGATGTGCTGCAGTCCATAAGTACATAACAGTGCACATACAGGGACAAGGGAAAGCACATGGGAAACCACCATATCAAATGTAATTAACAAAGCAGCCATTCTCTGAGTGATTAATTTTTGGATGCCATGCGTTTCAACTGAATGATATACCTGAAAATTCTCAGTAAGAAACAGTCTTTCACTTTTAACAAAGTATTTGTTTAACCATCCTCAGGTCTAACTTCAATCCCATTCCCACAGAAAATAAAGTACCCTTGGGAGGGGAAGGGAAAAT
The DNA here is from genome assembly GCA_004320125.1 of Scolopax mira. Classification (NCBI taxonomy): domain Eukaryota; kingdom Metazoa; phylum Chordata; class Aves; order Charadriiformes; family Scolopacidae; genus Scolopax; species Scolopax mira. The sequence goes on from BJBW01003357.1 coordinate 35,183, forward strand.
AAAAATTACTTCTGAGACCCATCTAAACCACAGACTTTTTGAATTCATGTTCACAAGGCTCTACAGATATGCATATGTATTTTATATATACTATACATTATACAACACGAATGCCTCGTCACCACTGTTTTGCCATCTGGAGTTTGTCAAAAGCTATCTGGTAATACAGCTCATATTCAAACAAATTGAAATCGAGTTTCGAAGCCGCACGGATGGACGGTTGCCAGTCCCCCCTCTTCCTCAGGTTTGTACCTGTTGTAACTAAACAGCATTCAGAGCACCCAATCCTGGAGTGGCACACTGCTGTCGGCGGCTTATGGGTGTTTTGGGGAGTGCAGAGGGAAGCAGACACAGGCAGAAGGAGCAGCTGAAGTAGATGAAGCATTATAAAGAAGAAACAACCTGGTTTAAATTGCAGAGCTAGCAGTGGCGACAAGACTATGGCTTTTACAAGTGAACAACAGAGATGCCTTCTCTCAACTAGGTTTAGAGCCTTCCTTCAGGGGACAAAAGTGGCATTTCTGGGCTTCCAGCCATGCATGAACTACAGCAGATTGTGTCGGGCCCAACACTGAGCCCATACAATGCATTAATGTGGAAAATATTACACTCCCTTTCCCAGAAAACAGATGTTGGATTTGCTTTTCAGAACCTGTCACTTGTATCCCGGCGAGAACACACCAGCAGGCTCACGGGGCTCTCTACTCACTAACCTCACCAGGGGAACTCAACTCGACCAGCTCTGAGCTCCTCTAGTCATCTTCACCATTATTTCATCTTCTACATTAAAACTGGAGAATAGAGGTGGAGAAGAGGGAGAGGAATAATAATAAAGCCACAGAAAATGTTGATATTTAAAGGCCATAATCCACAAATTCTTCATAAGCAACACAGAAGCCACAGGCATCTTTAGCTCATGCCTGGGACGTGCTGAAGGGTTTCTGCCACTGTGTGTCTCTGCTGATGGGTGTCAGTCCCCTTCCCTTCCCATTCCATCCTCAACCTCACCCCCCAGCTCCCTGGGGCTCCCTCAATCCCTTGCCTTCAGCAAAACGCCAGAGCCCCAACTCTGTGCCACCATGAAATAGGATATTCAACCACAGGATGTCCATTTCAACTGTATTCCTGCAACCCATATTAAACAGCTATTGGATAAAAGGTGTCCCTTCCACTCCACAAAAGAGACTGTCTTCCACTGTGTAAAATGATGGAGGGGGGAAAATAATAAAATAAGAAGTAAGTGAGTGTATTGTTCTTCAGGCCTATTGAGGTACAGGAAAGAAGCAATGGATGTAAAAAGCAATAAGGGAGGTTTTAGCTGTAATTGCAAAAAATTCTAGCTGTAAAAATGTTTAAACCCTTGAACCGACTGCCTTTCTGAACGATGACCTGTCAAGAGGCACCAACTTTTAAGAACAGCTTAGGCAAACACTCATCAAAAGGGATACATACAACTGATCTTGCTGGGGAGCAAGTGAAGACCTGTGAGACCCGCAAAGGAACTTCCACCTGCATTTTTGCTGTTCCAATGCTATAAATCAAGATGTGCCAATATCTATCATATCTTCTAAACACATCTCTGAGGCAACAGTATTTAAGCTACCAGTATAATAAATGAGCAGTTATTTGGCATAGATGATGATATGGGAAATCTGGCAATGCACCAAAAAATAAAGCATGCAGTCACGCATCTCCTAAAAGATAGAGTTTGGGAAAGTATTCAACATATTTTTTAAACAGAACATGGTACGAGTTTAAGGTTGTTAAAATCTGTTCAAATATTTTCCATTAAAACAACAGCAATTCTCTCTATCAACAAGACAAAGCTCTGAGGTAATAACAGCATATCCAGTCTTCCCATCAAAATAAACTCTAACATAACACAAGCATTTACTCTATGCACATACATACACAGATGTTCCAGAGATATAAATAACTCTTTAGCAATCAAAGTAGCTTTCTGTAACATCTTTTATAAATCCCACAACTTTTTCTATGCATATTGGGTACTGCAGGTGATGGCCAGGCCTTGTTTTTGTGGAAATCAATTAAAGAAGATGCAGAGCCAGTTTGCTTCAGTGGAGCTGCACCAGTTGCAAGAGCAGCCCATTGGGAGTGCAGGTTGGCACTGCCCACTCCATCTCCAGTTCCTGTCCTCTGGAGGTAGCTGCCCTATTGGGTAATGACAAAGCTTTGTATGCAGGGGGGAACCAAGGTACCCTCATCCCCACAAAACATGGTTGTGCATATGGGAAAGTCCTAAATGTCTTTCTTTACACCTTACTTCACTGCCTGCCTCAGGTTCAAAGGAGGAACCAAGTGGACATTCACAATGAAAACAAGAGAGATGATCCAAATTATGTTAAAAGAGAAAAGCAGACAGACACAGCAGGGAGCTTAAATTTGGGAGCACAGCATGGGATTAAGAATGTCCCTCATGTACAAAATTAAGTAAAAGACTATGGACTATCTGAATGGGGGTTTTCCCTGGGAAAGCATTATCTTAACACAGACTTTGTTTCATTATAACGCTGACCATAATGATGGCACATCCACTGCTGGTGGAAATACCACCCTCTGTTCCTCCTCAAAGAAATGGCCAAGATATTAAGTTTTGGGTAACAAACTAAATGACATTAAGAGCAATGGTACTACCATATAAGAATGACTTATCAAAAGCATCAATTGGCTACTGACTCCATTTACCACCTGGAATACTGCTACTGCTTAAAAACATCCATGTGTCAACACAACAGCAGCCTCAATGCGGTATGTCAATGTGGACACCACAGAGGACAATACTTCCATAGGACAATACAGCTGCGGTGTCCAGTCACACATGGGCTTCTGGTATGCTCCTGGAGAGAAGGAAGGACAACCTTCAGATACCTTGAATTTCGTATAATGTATAATTAAAGAAACACGCTGCTATTATATTCTGGCAACGTTACTCGACACTTTCTCCTCAGTTCCTCAAGGAGGCTATTTTGAAGTTGTGGTTATCAAACAAACCATTTCACATCCACAGCCACTAAAAGAGAACGTTTTATCCCCAAATGAGAACAAAGTTATGTTTCTACACATTGGTTCTATACAAAGAGTAAACATCCATTTGCTTGGGAATGTTAAATACTTTTAGGAAAGTGTCTTATTTTATCTCTCACTCTATGGATGGGAGAGCAAGGAATTCCAGGTCCCTCTGCCAGGACCACTAATAGCAGAAGTTTGTATTTCACACACAGCCTCTTCCTAGTCCAGTGAAGATGTCACTACCTCAGCTCTCCTCACTGGGTACCAATCACAGATGGCCAGAGGTCATGTCAGACACAGTATCAGATCAGCTGCAGGAATTCCTGTGGCATAATTTAATGTAGACCCTTGCAAAATCACAAAACTGTTCACAAAGTGAAAGAACATAAGAAGAACAAAACCTATTTTTTATTCTTGGCCAAAGAAAACCGTGAATTAGTCATTCAGCGTGTATTAAAAATATATTGAACACAACAGGTTAACTCTTGCAAACTTCCAAAAAGCAGCCATTCAGGCAGGTGTGGAACTAGGCTTTGTCTGGGGAAGGGAAGCCACGCTGCAGGTCAGAGCAGTGCGTGTCGGTGCAACGCGATGTCACCGAGGGCTGCTCCGGGGACAAAGTCAAAGGACAGTTTATTTGGAAAGACTAGCACCTTCTCACGCAGACCTTGTGTATCCAGCAACACTGCATTTTCCCAAAACAACCAGGGAGTAATAAGGGAAGAGTTGGAGCTTATATAAACCGTGCAGATGCTAAAGAAAAGACCTAAAGAAGATGCAGTTCTGCTTCAAATAAAAATAACCTGTTAGAAAAACCTAGTTTACATACATCTCCTAATCTAGATACTGATATACTGAAGTGGTAAGTCCTCTACCCTTTAGCAATAGTCCTGTTGTCACAAAACCTGAAGTACTAGTACAGGTATCTGATGCATATAAGCCGCCATATAACAGAGATCAGAAAAATCTTTCTTACAGAAATTAATAAAAGGCACCTTAAAAATCGCCTTTCGTCTGTACAAACCAACCATCCACTTTATGTGCCTCATAAAATGAAGAGGGTTAGATGAGTTTCACTGTAGTGTAGTTGTCTTAAGGATACAAACAAAACACCAAAAAAGCCTTGTACCCATAATTCAAGCCTATTACTGTAAATGGAGAAAAGTCACACTTTCTACCTCCTTTTTAAAAAATATGTAAAATTAATGTTTTCATGCAGATGATGCTAAAGGAATTAAGACAGAAATTTCTAAAAATATTTTTTAAATAATACAATCAGTGATATGACTTCTCAGAAAGGCAAGCTTCATGTCTTTCCTAACCTCAGCAATACAACATTGAATACCATTGCTTAAACTAGAACAATGTAATTTTATATCACTTAAATAAAATTACTGCTATGAGCATAACCTATGTGACCATATACATTTGTAACCCATTCTTGCACGTTCCACAGATAGACAAGTTATAAACCACGTACCCATTGACTTTTTTCTTTTTCTCAGCACAGATGGCATTTCAAGTTGAACTTTTTTTTCGTGCCACAGCTTACACAAACCACAAAGAAATTACTCCTATTGAATACTGCCTGCTGCTGAAGAGGATTTTAAAATGACACTCCATTTTTTTTAAGGGAACTGAAGAGCAGAGGATGAGCCAGGCTCAAAGACCACAACCACACATAGTTGCCATTATACCAAATTGTATGAAAATCACTATCAAATGCAAACCACTATAAGTAAAGAACAGAAAAAGCACTCAGCATCATTCCCACAGCTGATGGAGCACGACGGGTGTGGGAAGGCCAGTAACACAGGTTCAGTAACCGATACGAATCTGAGACACACACAGTAGAACACAAAGGAGAGAAATGGGGGAACCAATAAAAGTCCACTGAAAAAGATCAAGTAAAGATACATTATGCACACTTTCAGAGTAAATTTTTGTACAGCAGGGGATGTTACACCTTTATCAACAAACGATCCTATTCAGCATATCGCTGTGGCTCTCTGGCATTAGGACTTCTGAACTGCTAATGCCCAGGTCTGTACCACCCAGCTATGAAATCCAGTATTTTCTGCAGAAGCTCAGCCATCCCTAAGGTCAACCACCCTTTGAACGGGACGGTCCTACTGAGTTTGTCCTTTGCCCCCCAGCACTCTCGAGACTTGATCCATCCCACCACTTTGAAAAGTGAGTCTCCACCAGCAGTCATCTGTCTCAGCATCGTGAGCAGCGGTTCAGCTCTCCTGGCAACAAGCACTATGCACAGCCAGGCACGTAATCTGGAAGATGACATTCCAGTTAAATGAACAAGGTGACTTCAGGAGTTCTGCTTTGGCTCTGCCGTAGCCACCTGCTGAGTTTTTATTTGCAATTAAATCTACACCATTCAAAGAAGTTTCTGCCACACTGCTTTTGCATGCTGCAGGCAGATCAAAGACCTCTAGAGCTGAAAGCACATGTTGCAGTCCTTCTAGAACGCAAAGAAAATTTAGGATTATAAAACAGCATCAAGAAATACACAGTTTTTTTCCTTCAAAATGTGCTAACAAACTAATTCTCCGATTGCTCTTTGGATAAGCCTCTTTTTCCCCGCTAACAGTCAGATCCTAGAAGGCACCACACCTTTTTGCAGACCACGATGAGTTTACCATCAATATTAAACACAATCAAGCTCTAATGAGTGCTTGGGTGAAATCCAATCAAGCTGCACACATATTTAACTAAAGTAGTCTAGCAACACACAGCAACAATTTCCTACTTCAATAATTAGCTGGTGTAGATATTTGGAGAACCTGCTTTTAAATGCACGGTATTGGCAACAAAATATACAAAGATTTTCACAGAAGCCCTGAAATATGGGAATGACTCTGGGAGTAATTCTCATGACATGAAAAACAACCGTTTTCAAAGTTTCTAACTATCATGAATGCACAGAAAAGAAAACTTAAGAAATAAGAGCACTCAACCTATAGCACAGTGAAAAACCTTGGAGAAACCTCAATGAAGTGGTAGAAGGAAAGCTAGAGAGCTCAGAAGCTGGCAGAGCTACAGGGCAGGAAATCTGACTTGACCTTTTCTTTTCATCCAATTTGATGCCAAAGGAAGAGCAGCCACCACAGAGCTGATGGCTTCTGAAGCTGCCCGACAGAGGGGCAACAGGAAAGGAGCTCCCCCGAGGGGAACGGAGGAGCCTTTTGAAGCAGATGGAGAAGCATCACACAATCCAATCTCCAAATAAACAACATCTTTGGATCAACAGAAAAGCACAACTCGATGGTCAGGTTCTTCCCTCTGCAAAGAGATCAGGAAGTCCTCCTAGTGAGGCTATCATGGTTAAGCAGATACCGCTTTTGATATCGGCCTCAGGCTCCTGCAGAGTTTGGGCTCTGAAAATATGCAAATGTTTCCACTGAAGTGCACGGTACATAATGAAGCGTGCCCAGCAGCATCACGGACCAACACCACACCCTCTCATCAGCAGCCTGCCCACAGCTACGGTCCTGGAGAGACCAGGCAAGAAAATCCTACAGGGATGAAAATGCAGCACTGCTGTTTCTTTCTAGTGATGCTCAGAAAACACGGCTGCAATTCATTTCGCTCTGGTTTTCTGTGACTGTTCCAGAAGGACCTACAGAGGCAACGGGAGAGAATCCCTAGAGATGCCTCATTTACTTCATTTCAGTTACTGCACATGTTTTTCCATTATATTCTAAACTAATCCGTAGATAAAGTCTAGGTACATGAATAAAAATTATTTTTGCAGTAGCTGAGCATCTTTTTTGTTCTATATAGAAGAAACAGAAGATGGCAAAATCCACTATATTGTTGTTGTGGCAAATGTCACTGCTTAATAGAAGTGAACTGGAAGAGCGCAGGAACTAGGTTCTATTGCACAATAGCTATTTTCACAGTGTAGAAAGAGCTCCATTAGTTTCCCATTCTTCCCCACACCCATGTGAGATGGCCACCAGCCTGTCTCTGCTCTGCAGTTCCATCTACTTTAATTTCAGTGGACCTAATCAATCAACCTAAACATCAAGGACTCTGTTTAGGTATTTTCGCATTTCTAAAATTTCAGAGTCTATAAGCAATAATGAAAGCCCTGTGGGTGAATGCTCCAGAAGCAACAATTATTATGCTGGTGCTTTCTGAACTGTTAGTTATTTTGGATGGAGTACCTCACAAAGATTTTCATTCTTATTAACTGAGAGCCTTAAAAACAGGTAAGATGGGATGGGCTTTGTTTCATTTTGTGGTCACAGTGAAGTATACTTATCCATGTTAAGAGCTCTTTTGCAGACACTTTTTCAGAGCTCTTATGGAGGCACTCACATGCCCTTGTTAATAAGGATTCTGCAATTCGATAAAATTCTACCTCAAAATCACTTACAAATTGTCCTGGATGGAGTGAGATTTTAATGTTACCCTTTACCTTGGTATCTGAAGTAAAGTGGGTAACCTTCTCAATTCCACTAAGGTTTTAAAACAAAATAAATAGCAAGCTCCATTTCCGTAGCAAATTAAACTCCTTATTTCTCCTATACTTTTGTAAACATCATCTGTTTAATTCCAGATGACCTTTCATAACTGGATATGACAAATAATCTGTGAAGGCAATCAGCAAGCTATAAAGGCAGATGGATGTTCTTGTCAGAACAAGTCCTGCCAGGAGGAGAACAGAGGAGGAATTCATCTCTGGGGAACACACAACTCCACAAGTGCAGTCCAGGACAGAAAACTGGAAGGGGTTTATAAAGAGGCAGGAGAACATCAAAAGTTCTCTCATCAAATGACTATCACTTCTCAGAGAGCATGACTTAAGAGATCAAACTGCGCTCAAGAGGGAGACTGGGCATTCCCCTCATTACAACAACAAATATTTAGTAAGATCTCCAAGCAAATGTTTTAGTGCTCTTCCTGTCTGCTGTTGACAAGTGGCTCAATGAATCACCTTAGATTAAAAGGGAAACCTCAACACATCCTCAAAACTGTAGCAACAGTGGAGGTATTTATCATACTATCAAATTGAGACTCTACTTCATTTTCTAAGTCTGCTAATGCAGCAGCTCAACCTGCATGTCTGAAAACACACAACAACATAATATGATGATTTATCTATTCACAACAAAACACAGGAACAATGAACAATTTTTGAAGACATGTTTGCAAATGAACGTATTTGTTATCCTCCCAAATATCTTGTGCTCATAACTGGTGTCACAATTAGCCTTAAGAAGGCATTAAGAATGTTTATTCATTCTCATTTCCACCTTGTTGGGGGAAATCTTGCCAAAATGCTCATGGGTTTTGCAGTTTTCACAAGTGTCATCTATGAAAGCCAGAGGAAAACAACAGTCATCCTATTCTGGGTGATGTGATTGAACCTGCTGGTTTATATGTTGGGTTTTAGAAAGCAAACAAACCAAGAAACAACAAAACATCTGGTTTGACTACATATTTTTAAAGTGGCACCACAAACTCAGAAGGCATTTCACTGAATATTACGTGCAATTGAATTTGTCAGACAGCTTAAGAAAAATTCTGATGCAAACATGAAATTATAAACAACAAAACAAAAAGCACTTGTCATCTTGCAATGCAAAATATTCAATTTGTTGTCGACTTTTCAGCACTGACACAAGTGAGTCTGTTTAGCATTACTGGATATGTTTCTTTTATACTGATGTTCAGCATTTCCTAGAGAAGTCATTCTCATTCTCTCTCAAAGCAGTGAAGTCCTTGTCCAAAGTTCAACGTTCCAGACTGTTTTCAAGCCCTTTCTCTTTAAATCACTAGTCAGTATGAAATTCTCAGTTTCTCCTTCTCTTACTATTACTCCATTTAAAATACCAGGAAGGGAAAAAAAAAATAGATAAATAAACCTTGCGTTTCTTGCTGTGACATATGTCAAATCTCAGAGCAAGGAACAAGTATTTTTCTCAAAAGAATTCCCTATAAATAGTTTATAATTAAAAGTGGAACCTCCCAGATGTGAATGATGAAGACACACTTTTATGCATTCACAACAGATCCTCAAGGAATAAGAAATTAAAACGTAAAATTCCCAAATCCCCATTTTGTATAAATTTGATTTCCCTGTTTTGGCCTTTCCTCATTACTTTTTTATTAATTAATGTCACAGACCACATTATGACCCAGCTTAACCCCTACACAGGGATGTAACAGAACATAAGATACTACACCCTCACTATGCAGTGTAAGTCACTGCACGCTCCCAGGAGTATAAAGTGGCTGCACACATGACAGTATTAAAAAAAAAAAAATTAAAAAAATTCTTAGCAGGAAGATGATTCTGTGTCTAATTTACAAGATTTCAGGGTGAAGCTGGGTCAACAATCTCTTCCTGTTAAGATACACCCTCTTCTGGGAGTACCTCAGTTGCAGCACATTAGAAAAGCAAAACCATTGCAAAAGCAGTCCAAAGTCCCACACCAGTAATGGTCTCAGTTCTGAAACCAGTGTTTTCAATGTATTGGCAGATCTCTCACGTACTGGAGTTGTGATTCATTTTGGCCGCTGGGATACGAATATTAGTCTTATCAGTTCATTGTACCACTTACCAAATTTGCCTTTAATATCCCATTTAAAAAGAAGGGGGTGGGGGGAGAAGCTTACAACAAAACACAGCAAGAAAGCCCAACTTTGCTTACCTTGCTGGAGGCACATCAATATTTGAAGAAACAACCTTGCGCTTCTGTTCCAGAAGACAAACAGAACGAGTGTTTTCTTTCTCATACTCATGAGCTCTGTTGGCTTTTTTGGTCTCTGCTGTTTTTAAATCTTCCTCCTTTGTGGTGAACAGGAGAAACTGTTGGTCTGGCAGTTTTTGACTGATGTCACTTTTTACATCCTCCTGCTGAAATGCAGGGAAGGTCATTTCACGCTTGATGCTGGCTGCCTGTAAAATTAAAAGCAATTATTAAATTTTTGTCTAATTCTCTTAAAATGTTGGGGGGGGGGCCAATACCCACGGGCACTTACTCTTAATTAGTTCTTTGAATCAGAGAATACAATTTCTTTGCCCTTCATAAATTCTAAAACTGCCATTAATTTCTCAACAGTGTTGAGGTCTACCCAGGAAAAAAAGCAATTCTTGTTTGATAAAGCAATCAGTTATGTCTTAATGTTAAATCAAAAAGGTATTTGAATTGGATTATTGGAAACCACAGTATATACAACAGATATTTAATGTACATACATCTATGTATGCTGCATAAGAGGCAAAAGAAATCCTAGCTGCCCTCCACCTAGAATTCCAGGAAAAAAGGCATTTATCCAGATAAAAGGCAACGAAGAAATTAAAGGACAATCCGACAACGACTTACTGGGTTCTTTAACAGTTGGACTTGTAAAGCGGGTTTCTTGACAAGCATAAAAATAATTTGCTATGATCCAATTCAGCTGCCAGAAGGCAAAAGGGAGCCAGCAATGGAGGCAGCATGTCCCCAGGGAGCCTGGTCAGCTCCACCACCGTGCTGAGAATGCAGGCACGCACAGAAAAACCTGTCAGGGTGTCTCTTTGGCTGCCTGCGCCTCCCAGATCTTCAGGCCTGCAAAGACTTCCCAAGCACACAGACATCTCAACAAATACGCCACCTCTCTGGAATACGACGTGTTGACATTTATGAAGAGCACTACCGCAGGGTTGCAGTGGAGAGCATGGCAAGCCAGCAGAACCAAGCCAGGATCTCCGTTTCCACCTTCCCAGCAAGCAAAATCAAGTCCAGGACCTCACTTTTCCTCTGTGACGCCATTCCTGGCCAGCTGGGCTTCCTCAGATTCACCTATCTCCCAGGCTGCCATGAGCCCCTCATCCTGCCGGACATCAGCCAAGCTCCTCCAGCCCCTGCCTGCTGGCTTCTTCGCCTCCCTGTGAATACAGAGCCTACCAAAACAGAGGTATTTCTGCACAGCTGTGCTTTTAGTACTGGGCCCTTCAACTGCCAGTTTGCCAGAAGTCCAGAGGACGTGCGAGGGCAGCAACCCCTCCACCCAACCCACAGAGTCAAGCGCAACAAAATGGCTGCCTGTCCCACCCCGACCAGAGGCACTTCCACACCACACACACCATCTCAGAGAAACCCATGCGCCTTCTAGGACTCGCATACTGGATTTTTTTCAGATACCTGTAAATTATTGCTGATCTTTACAGTGCATAAATCCAGGATGTGTCACCCCCTCAGACAGTGACAGCATCAGTAAGCCGATATTCCAATGTAACATCTTCCCCTGTATTCCTCCTCCTTTTCACCATCAAAAAAATATTAATCATGTATATGTGTATATATTTATGCATAACTACATATAAAAATATATTTCTCTCCCCACAAATTTCCTTGTTTATAGCTTTCAAACCTTGACAGGTGTAAAAATAGTGTAAGCGATTTTAAGCCCACAGAAAAGACACTCTTGCCAAGGTAATTTTGTTCAGTTTGGTGAAGTATACAATAACATTGCTGACACATAAATACATAGGACCGATGATTTAATTGTCTCAGTCTAGTGTTTTCATGGAAGGGCTTTTAGCAATTGCTTCGAGAACAAAACTAGAATTGTTACTTTATGAATGTAAATAGTAAAAAGGATTAGTCATTTTACACGTCTTCACACACAAACAGATGACACGTTACCAAGAAAATCTGCCTGGAAGACAAAACAGTCAGCATGTGATCACACAGAATTAGGAAAAGACATATAAACAACATAAGTTTAATTCTGATTCAATGATTATTTTTTTTTTAAGTTTACAGTAAGCCCTTTTTTGAGTGCCTAATAATCTTAACAGATGTTGAGTTGCTTTCAATTTTCATCAAAATTGACTTGGAAATTTTTTTTTTTTTTGCTTCAAAGAAATGGAAACATTTAAGGTGAGTTTGGATGGGGCTCTGAGCAACCTCACTGAGTTGAAGATGTTCCCGCTCCTTGCAGGGGGGCTGGACTAGATATCCTTTATTGGTCCCTCCCAACTGAAACCATTCTATGATTCTAGGAAATATAGCCTAAAATGTAAAGAGCAGAATATTTGTACAGTGATAATCTACTCATATATATATGTGAAAATTATTTTAATCCTGTTCAAATATATTTAAATAAAAGCTTGGTTTTCACACATTGGTGTGCTATAATTAATAGCCATCCCCGTGGAAGTGTAGGGAAATGAGCAATCACTGAACCCCAGTGGGCAGTGCTCAGGCTGCAGAGGTGCGGCCAAGTAGTTCAGCTCCTTTGGCTAAATGGCCCGTAACAGCAGAAGACCCTCTTTCTAAAGTTTCCCTGGAGAGCGACTGCAGATAAAGAATTTTTTCTACTTTAAAAGCAGGTGATCATGAGAGAAAGCCAACGTTTTCTCTTGGTGGCCACCCTCCAGGAGCTTTCTCCTGCTCCACAGGCAGTTTTTCTATTTTAATTCATCCATGTCCATGGAACCCATTTCCACTTGAGACACCTGTCCATGGTCTTTTGCTGGAAATCCAAACACCTACACAAGCAGCTGTTGATGTGGGGAGCACCAAGGGCCATAGCCACTCGACCCCACCAGGTTCCTCACTTTGTGGCAAACACATTGGTTGACTACCAGGACCCCTCTGCTTTCAAGCTCTGCTTCCCCATCACTCACAGTTTGGAGATAACACGGACAATTTCCAATATATCTTTCCAGAAAACTTAACTGCTCTGTCATTATCTTATCAGGAACTTTTAATTTTGTCAAAGAACCATCATATGCTTTTAACTGCTTTGAGGCTTGTGGTGGTCCTCAAAGTCCATAACATATTTCAGCAAAAATTCTGCAGAAGGTCTAGTCCAAGTGGGCACAGCCTGTCTCAGAGACAGATATATATTAACACTGTAACATCAATTTATTTCAGTTTAATTCCAATATTTTGGTTTTTTCTCTCCTTAGTTGTTCTCAAACTCCATGACCATGTTGTTCCCTGATGATTTGCCTTTAACTGTCATCATTCCCCCACATTTGTTACCTTATTGCCTCCAGAATCACTTGCTGATAAAAGCGAACAGTTTTTTTCCATACACTTAATTAATCATCGTTCATACAAACTATTTTTATAATAGGTTGTTTTCTATACAATTCGTTTCATATTTTCACCCTTAAACCATTAACAACCTTCAGCTTACTTTCAACTGAGCCCTTTGCAACTGGGCCTCAGGCAACCGACGTTGCTTAGAAGTTCAGATACTGAAAGAGGAATTACAAATCATCCACGGATTTTAAAAACTAGTTTTGTTTCTGACTGCAGTTACCCTTGCCTGCCTTTGACAACTTCCCTCCCGTCACCATCGGGCAAGGAAACTTTTGAAACACCACCACTTGGAAATGACAATTCAGCATCACCTGGGGCTCAGCTCTGGCCTGCCCCCACGCTTGGGCTCCGATCTGCCTTTACTCCTTTCACTGCTTCTCAGCAAGCACTGCCTGTCCCACTCACTCTCCTCTGACGTTTTCAACACCTAATAGTACAACCACTTCTTCAGAGGCACGAGCTGGGTCACAGAGTGGTCCTCCCTTGCTCATTTTGAAATATTCTCACTCATCAAGCGCAGCAGCACGGTGCTGTGGCAGCCCCACTCCAGCGGAGTCTGTCATGCTGCTTCAACTGGGGGGTTTAGTAATCACAGAATGGTTTACGTTGGAAGGGACCTCAGAGAACATCAAGTTCCATGGCCAGGGACACTTCCCACAAGATGAAGTTGCTCAAAGCACCATCCAGCCTGGTCTTGAACACTTCCAGAGATGGGGCATCCACAGCTTCTCTGGGCAACTTGTTAATCTTTGTTCAAAAACTAGAAGCTTTGGTTTCTAAGTAGAAATTTTATTTGATAAAAAAATGAAAGTCGCTTTTGTTTTGAAGTTGTCAAGACAATGGTATATATTTAGGTTGAGAGTTTTACTTTAAGTTCTTGCCTGATTTATTATGAAGTGACAAAGTTTGATACTCCATATGACAGCTAAATGACTACCTCAGATACTATTTTCATCAGTATATTAATAATTTTTCATTGCAAAAGCCATCTTAACCTGCCTATAGAAACTCATATTTGGTGGTGTCTTGTCATAACCAGTCCTAAACTCCAATCCAAATTCTTTGCTGTGAGGGTGGTGAAGCACTGGAAGAGGTTGCCCAGAGAGGCTGCCCCATCCCTGGAGGGGTTCAAGGCCAGGCTGGATGGGGCTTGGAGCAACCTGCTCTGGTGGGAGGTGTCCCTGCCCAGGGCAGGGGGGTTGGATATCAATGATCTTTAAGGCCCCTGCCAACCCAAACCATTCTATGATCTTCAAAGAAGCTACACTGATTTATTCCAGCTGAAGAATATCTGGACGCAGACTGCATCTGCCTGCCAGAAATCAGAGCAGGGCTTGTGTCATGCCATCAGGCAGTTGGATGGCAGTGAGAGCCCAACAGGCTCCCCTGTTCTACTGGGGGATACTAGCTAACTCCTCTTTCTCCTCACGTTGTCTACTAGAATTCAGGAAGGACCACAAGTTCTGAGAAAGTCCCCTCCATACACAGTTTGAATCCTAGAGGCCTGCCTGAATTAAATAACCTTCCAACTATGGCCTATCTTCTGTCATTATGTCTTGTTGATACAGATAAAAGAGCTCATTTTACAACAACAGCAACAAAAGTACCTCTAAAATAAATAAAAATATTTTTATGAGGGTGGAGGGAACTATCTGCACAAAAACTGACTGCATCCAAAACTCCCTATAAAAAACCATGCTAGTAGGAATACGCTTTGGGAATGAGCTGCCTAAAAAAACCTTAATAATCCTGATGCCATTGCCACATTTCCATTTTCGTACAAACTTCCTTTTCTCCCTCGGCCCGTGAAGCTGTATTTCTTTTACTTCAGCTACAGAGCACCATAACTGGACTCAATCAGTGCCACTTCATCCCAAACCCAACAGGATCCCTCAGAAGCCACAGTGGCTGCTTTCACACTGGGGAGAGGCAGGAGTTGGGTTGGGGGAGAGGTACGTGCTAATGGAAAAACACATACAAAAAAAAAAAACCCTGGCAACAAGTCATCCATCACACTGCTCCAATTCTGGGGAAATTTACATTATCAACAGATAAATAATTTTAACTTAATTGTGAGTCACAACGACAATGTGCACAATATGTCCTATGAGCAATATTAACACTGTACAGCTGTTAAAAGATGTTCAGGATGAGGATTTTTGATTTCCATCTGATTTACTATGTAATGAGTTGGTCTAATTCCACCAAAAAACTCTTTTGATTAAACACCAACTGAAAAAACACCAACAGCCTCAAGACAGTTTAGCACCAGCCAACCAGCCATATAACTCTGTTGGTTTTTACAAACAATTTCTTCATTCTGACTTTGTGACCATCTCTTTCTGTTTTCTGAAATAGTTGTAAGCATGCTAAGTGTTAGGGACTGCCAATAAAATTTCCATCTGGTAAGAAAACAAAAGTCACAGGATTTTTTTTTTTTTTTTCAAACAAGGGTTTAGCAACATTTTCGATCCCCTACACAACAAACAGGGGAAGCAAAATAAGGAATCAAGATATATCAACCTAATGTATTAGTGGAAAACAACAACGAAATGTATATATTTAACATGATACATAATTTAAAAGTTCAGCCAAAACAAGAGCTCAATAACCGCAAGCCCCTGAACAGCTAGGCTTGCCCTAGGGACAGGGATAAACCACTTTTCTGGACAAGAAAGAAATCGTGAATAAAGTTCACGAGCAGCAATGAGAAACACTGAACTTATTACCAAGATATCATCACCCGAGTAAAAAAAAAGTTAAGTTAAATCCCTGGAAGGACAAATGTTTTGGTTTATTGGTACTGCTTCATACAGTATTTCCAGTTCAAGTTCCCATAACAGAATCTTTTATGTAAAAAGGCTCTAATTTTTGCCATCTCAAAACAGCATCCTCACTGGAAGGAAAGAATGCACTGAATTTCCATTTCACAAGAAGTCTTTATTCATACTGGAATGCAAAGAGATAAGACAGATTCTCGTAATTATGCTTGGAAATAATCTGCCCTGAATTTCAATGTATTATTACATTTTTGAGTATATTTTGCATTTAATTACTCACTTCACTGGTGGTTGCTCATTACATATAACCCATGCCAATCTAATCACTCTAAGCATTTGTAACCTGCTGCTCTCTAACAATACAGAACGCATTTTAAGGTCACTGTTAATTCTTCTATACAACATGTAGTATGCATCCATGTAATGCAGTAACCATTTTCAACCAGGCTAGGACAAAGTCCCTATCTTCACCATTTAACTGAATACACAAAACCACCCATTGAATGTCTTTTCTAGGTATTAAAATAGAAATGTACACATTTATGTTGCCTGGACTCACGATATGGTGTTAGGCAGCAAGAACTGGAGCCAGCAAGAAGTTTCTGCCCTTTCACCATCATGTGTAGCCAGGGCTTATCCAGCTAAATATAATTCATCTCCAAAAACCACGTACCCCAGCACCACCAGCCTAAGGTGTTTCTGAATTATACACCATCTATCCAGACGAATGACAGAAACTTCCACATTTGAAATCCAGCACCCACCCAGGTGCCTGTTGTATCCCAAAAAGAACAATTACCCATCTGTGACATCTGAAATTCTGCACTAACCGGCACCAGACGCACAGACATTATTATTACCTCTCTGGACAGAGAGGTGTTACTAAGATTACAGGGGTGACAGCAAGGAACACTGGGAACCCATGGCCCTTTCCATACACCATTTTCAGCTCTAAACAGAAACGATTCAGAAATATTTACGCCTTTTTCTTTCCACCACAAGAACAAAGGGATGAAGATGCTAAAGTATGGCAGCTTCCTTCCCCATCCTGCACGCAGCCATAGCAAGCTCCTTACAGAAGAGTACATGACATGACTCCTAAGATAATCAGACACCAATTAGTAACCATTACCATAAATTAATACTAATTATTGAATGAGCACATCTTCAAATTTGCTTGACATGTCTGAGTCTCAAAGAGGTAACTCCATGTGTTCTTGACATGCCTCCTTTCAACTATTTCAAGGCCATTGCTGGAAACACACGAGAAGTTCCACTCATTTCTCTTTTCATTTGCTGGTGGTTTGAGATCAGTGGGATGGCAGCTGGTCAAAGCAGAAGGGAGAAATACCACCAATTCTGCCATCGCATTCAGCAGGGAGCAAGCAGAGCTCCCCAAAAATCAGACCATGCCAGAGGCAGTGGGGAACTTTCCACACTTAGAGGATTTTGGAAAGGCTGCCTCACTGCTCCTCAGCAAGAAACCCTTGGTCATCTGAAAGCCCTGCTTCTCTGTCTGGATAGAGATATATAGCTGAGTATGTCTACGGAGAAAAAAAACCAAACAGATTAGCTTTCTTTTCAAGATCTGTTGCAAATAAGGTACGGAGAGGCGTGAGATTCCTCAGGTCAGACGCAACTGTCAAAGCTCAAGCAGCAGAAGTTGTTCTGTTCCCCGTCTCCATTAGTTTTGTTGTCGCACACAAATACCCCCCAGGGGTGTTCCTGTACCGCAATGGAGGAATGGCAGGGGCATCACCATTTGGGATGGGGAAGTCTGTCCGAGCGCCAGCGCTGTCGCAGGCTGCTCAGTTACGCTGACAAACCTCAGCACGAGTCCCTCTAACCAAAGCTGATCACAACAGGAGCTGGCACTTGCTCTTTTTATTGGCTTTACATTTCCTGCTCAATTTTCGCAAATAAACACAAACCCTTGTAAGAGTTTCGCTCTCAGTCTACCCTCCTTCTACAGTCTCTGGGCTGGCCCCAAGCAGCAGAACAGACAAGCTGCTCGCTATTCAATAAAACACTTGGAAGTATTACAAAGCCAATGGGCACTCTCATTCTGAGGGGGGGTGTAATAAAAAAGCTTCTTTGCTCAACCCACAGCAGTATTTACAGAGCAGACACCAGCTCCCTGCTGCCCGAGTGTCAAGGCTCCCACCTTCGAGATGGCCAAGTGGCACAGACTGAGGCACAGATCTATCCCACACTCTGCTGAGGTCTCTCTGGTGCTTTCCCATCACTACAATTTCTAATCTAGCAGGCAGGAAAACACAGAGTAGGACTGGACCAAGCACTGGCACAGGTTGCCCAGGGAGGCTGTGGAGTCCCTTTCCCTGCAGATATTCCAAAGCCACCTAGACATGGTCCTTGGCAACCAGCTCCAGAGGTCCCTGCCTGAGCAGGAGGGGGTGGACCAGGGGTCCCTTTCAACCTCAACCACTCTGTGATAAAGACTGAGCAGCAGATGTCTATGGCTGAGAGAGGTGGGGATGTTCAGCCTGGAGAAGACTCTGGAGAAGACTCTGGGGAGACCGGGAGCAGCCTTCCAGTATCTGAAGGGGCTACAGGAGAGCTGGGGAGGGACTCTTGATGAGGGAATGTAGTGATAGGAGGAGGGGTAATGGTTTTAAACTAAAAAAGGGGTGATTTAGATTTAGATACTAGGAAGACATTTAGATTTAGATACTAGGAAGACAACTGGTCGTTCTCAGCAGCCTAGCAAATAAGGATCAGAACTATTAGTGGCTCCACTGCACCTCTTTATTCTCAAACAGTTACAGTTTTCTAATACAATTCCTTCTAATGACAAAGTGGTTATGCTTGGTCTGTGTCCAACAAACAACAGCAAAAGAACTGTATCAAAAATCATCTGCAAATGATTCCCATTCACTCTGTATTGTGGGAGGGTAGAGGCAAAAACCCAAAAACCACCACCTGCACATCTTGCATTCTTATCTCCCTCAGCTCTGCCTGCACTCATCCATACTCTGCATAAACTTTCTTTAACATTTTTGATACGGAATTAAAAATCCTAAGTCTAGTCACGCACCACACTTCACTAGCCAGGTTTTCACTCAGTGACTGTAAGAAACTGAATGAAGTTTGAAATTTAAAAACGAAAAAAGTTTATCTACTTACAAAAATATGGCTAAACTGCTGGTGTTAATCTGCCTCTCTTGCCTCACCCTTCAGTTGTTCTCCATAGTCCATCAGCAACCATTTGTTATCTCCTGTATTGCTCTTCTTGACAGAAGAAAGCGGAGCTTGTTCCTACACAGCCTGGTCTAAAATGACCTGGCTCCAAGATCAGAACATGAGTTATAGACACCTCCCACCAGACCAGGTTGCTCCAAGCCCCATCCAGCCTGGCCTTGAACACCTCCAGCCACAGCTTCTCTGGGCAACTTGTTTCAGGGTCTCACCATGCTCACAGTCAGGAATTTCTTCCTAGTATCTAATCTAAATCTCCCTGCTTCAAATGCAGAACCATTACCCCTCATCCTAACACTACATTCCCTGACAAAAAGTCCCTCCCCAGCTCTCCTGTAGCCCCTTCAGGTACTGGAAGGCTGCTAGAAGGTCTCCCCAGAGCCTTCTCTTCTCCAGGCTGAACACCCCCAGCTCTCTCAGCCTGTCCTCACAGCAGAGGTGCTCCATCCCTCTGATCACTTCCATGGCTCTCCACTGGACCTGTTCCTGTTCCTACAGGTCCATGTCCTTCCTGTGTACAGAGCTCCAGGTGGGGTCTCACCAGAGCAGAGCAGAGAGGCAGAATCCCCTCCCATGACCTGCTGGCCACCCTTCTCTTGGTGCAGCCCAGGATGGGGTTGTCTCTCTGGGCTGCCAGCACACGCTGCCGGCTCATGTTGAGCTTCTCAACCACCAACACCCCCAAGTCCTTCTCCTCAGGGCTGCTCTCCAGCCATTCTCTGCTCGGATTTATCCTGTCATTGTCTATGAAACTTGCTTTGATCCAACAGGGGATAACCTGAATTTCTGCCGCTGCTGCTTCCCTTTGGAGATTTTTTTTGTAGTTATTTTGGTTTGGTTTCCTCTTTTTTTTTTTCTCCCTCTCTTCTGTGGATACAGGGTAGACTCCAGTGGTAACAGGGCACTATTCCTAGGGCCACCCCCTGGTAAGTAAGAATCACTATCCAAACTTTTTAAAAAAATAAAATCAATCCCAATGATCAATCCCTTCAAACTGTCATACCCGTTTATTCTCCGTGACCAGCGCACCCCCGTCAGACGACTCCTCCCCAGACCTCCAGGCAGACCTCACCCTCCTGCCACCCCAGGAATAAAACAACGGCAGAAATCCCCTCAGGATAAACTACGGAAGCGGGGATTTCAGCCTGGGAGCCTTCGGCACGTCTCTCCGGAGCC
The DNA here is from genome assembly GCA_004320125.1 of Scolopax mira. NCBI lineage: Eukaryota > Metazoa > Chordata > Aves > Charadriiformes > Scolopacidae > Scolopax > Scolopax mira. Next base: position 55,452 of record BJBW01003357.1, read on the forward strand.
CGGGGAACGCAGAGAGCTGCCCCGCCGCCCCGCACCGCTAACCGCCTCTCCGCACCCAGCCGCCCGCCCCGCAGCGCTGCTTCACCCGGCGAAGTCTTCACTCTCCCCGCTCAAAGTACTTCAGACACCACGCACGCCCCCCGCACCGGCCGCCCCCGTGCCCTGAGGCCCGCAGCGGGCACCCGCCCCCTCTGGGACTTGTTGAGCGCGGGCCCGCCCGCTCGCAGGCCGCTCCGCCGCCAGCCCCCGCACAGCGGCCGCCCCTCACCGCTCCCCCGGCCCGGCCCGGGGGCACCGGCCGGCCCGCCCCGCCCCGCCGGCCCCGCCACCCTCCACCGGCCCCGGCCTGCCCGGCCGCCGCCCCGCTCCTGCCCTCGCCCTCCCGGGACGCACCTTCAGGCTGCCCCGGAGGGGGCCCTTTCCGTGGCCGGTCAGCGCCGGGGGGGGACTCCCCAGGCCGCCCTCCTCCTCCTCCTCTTCTTCCTCCACCTCCACCACCACGTCCTCGTCTTCGTCCTCCTCCTCCAGCGCCGCGGCGGAGCCCTCCCGCCGGGGCGGCCTCCAGGCGCTTTCGGGCTTGAGGGGCCGGGCCGCCTCCGCCTGCGCGCCCGCCGGCCCCGCGCTCAGCCGCCGGCTCCCCACGCTGGAGCGCTTGGCCAGGCGCCGCGCCTGCATGCTGCCTCCGCCCGCCCGGCCCGGCCCGGCCCGCCTCCCGCCGCGCTGCGGGCAGCGCCGAGCCCCAGGGGCGGCGGCGGCGGCGCTCACCGGCGGGCGGCGGTGGGTGTGTGCGGCGGCCGCGGCGCGGCCATGGGGCCGGCGGGCGAGGCCGCCCCGCCGCTCGCTCGCCCACTTGCTCCCGCCGCCCTCCTCCTCCTCCTTCTTCTTCCTCCTCCTCGGCCTGCCCGCCCTGGCCCGGCTGTCGGGGTCCGCTCCCGCTCGCCCTTCCTCGCCGCCGCCGGTCCCCGGCACCAAAACCCGGACTGGATTCCCGCCGAGCGCGGCTGCGCCGGGCGCTGCGGGGGGCCGCGCCGCCTCCGCCCGCAGCCGCGGAAAGGGGGGGGGGGGGGGGGGGGGGGCCC
>BJBW01003357.1:56554-95373 GCA_004320125.1 Scolopax mira
AGGGGGGGGGGGGGGGGGGGTGTTTCCCCTGCGGGGCGGGCTCCCCGTTCCCCAGCCTGGTTTAATGGCGGGGGTGGGGTGGGGGGGCCGGTAGGCGGGACGGGCTGCCAGGTGTCCGGGGCCTGGGGGAGATGAAATGATTTCGCCCCCTCTCCCTTATCATAAAGGGGAAAAAAAACCAAACCTGGAACTTTTGGGGAAAAAAGAAAACAAAAAAAAAAGAGAAAAGAAGGGCTGAGACTGGGTTTTGTGGTTGGTTTCTTTTTATCGAGATGAAACATTGAAGCAGAGCTATGGACAGGCTGCCGAGGAGAAAGTTATCCAGGATGGTTTGGGAAATACTTTCCTGTTTAAATTTCTGTGCTCTAAGCTTTAAAATATCTGCCTTGCTATAAAGTCTTTGTAAAATGCAAATAGTTTCCAAGCAGAGTTTTAAGCGATGGCAGTCACCGGGGAGGTTTATTACAGGCTTCTATACTATTTATTAAGCCCCCCGAGGTTGGGTTGTCCGTCAGGTGGTGCTTCTCCCACCCATCCTCCTCCTCCTCTGCGCGGCGGGTCCCGGTCTGGCCAGGAGCCGGGTTCGAGCCCCGTAGCCTCTTCCATCCCCCCGAGCATCACCGGGAGCAGCCCCTCTCTCCCGAGAACACACCCCCGACACGCCGAGGGCTCCCACACACGGGGCAGAGCTCCCCCGCTAACGCTGGGTTAATTAACCTGCCTCTGTCAAAAAGCAGTGATATTTATTCCTACAAATGCTGTTTATTCAGATGAAAACTACTTATTCATTTATGCATATAGAGTGTATGAAAGAAATTACAGATGAGACAGCACTCATTTGTAAATACATCATGAATTTACTGTTCCTGTCCAACTACAGAATTAGTCTCCTCAGCCCAGCCCCATAAAGCAGCCCTTTTCATCCACTCCTTTGAGATTCCCAGAGACAGCACCTCTGGACACGATCCATGTGTAGTAACAACTGTTCACATGTCAGTGACTTCCAAGCTGATTAGAAGTGAATGTGCACATTCACCCCCCCTTTGTGCGTACAGCTCCCCGACACAGAAGTGTTTCAGATGCTTCTCTGCCTCTAACTTTAGCAATCCGTTTGTATTCCCAAAATAGAAATGTCTCTCTCTCTAAAAACACGAGACAATTCAAACGATAAGATAGAGAAGTGTATGTATCTTCCTCAAGAAGTTCTTCTAGAATAGCCTGTAAAGGTGAATTACAGTGACAGCTTTGCAGTTCTTGAATAATTACTGTCTAAGCTCTGTCTGTAAATCCACTGGGCAGTTCTGTGCACTAGCAACAGAAGAAAAGTCTAGCTTTCCCGGGCACTGCCTTAACTAGTCTATACTATACATAAAAAAGGGGGTTTTCTGATACATACTTTCCCCAGACATTTGATACAGTCCATCTCTAAGTTAAGTATTCATCTCATTTTCAATATAATTATTTACTGATCTGCTTGATGTTTTGCTCCATTTACCTGCTGCTACTTCATCCTGTGATGGTGACTGCAGGCACCGCTTTGGGGAAAGAGCCCCTTTTGCTTCCAAAAGTGGAGATTCTTCCCTGATGCTCGGGGAGGCACCGCTGTCATCACCTCCCTCGCTGCTGCCATCAGCATCCATCACTCAGCAACACGGCTCCCAGCAGTGACAAGCACTAGTCACGGCCAACAAGTGCTAGTCAAGGCTAACAAGCACTAGTGAAGTTGTGCTTCGTGTATCCTCAGGCAGATACGTTGACTGCATGTGCATTTTGCTGGACCACCCACAGTCCCACCTTGGCTAGCTCTCCTTTTCTTCCTCTTCTTCTCCTTATTTTCTGATATGCCTGCAAGGAAAGAATACATTTCTTGATTTATTTTCCTTAGTCTCTTTTCCCCTTGTCCACAAATGCCAGCATTTTTTTACTAGAGCAAGTTCCCCTCTGATCCTACCTCTTCCCAGGCTGATGCCTTGAAAAAAACTCAAGCAGCAATAGGAACAAAGAAACCCTCAATGTTCTGTGCATTTAATCACCACTTTTTTTTTTTTTTTTTTAATGTAACCTGCTCAAGTAGTTGCTCATTTTCACTTTTTAGTGTGCTGCAAATGTATTTGTTTGAGCTTTAGTCTTCCAACCGGGGGGCGCAGCGATGTGTGTGTTCCACTGCTCTCACAACCCCAGCCACTCCCAACTCCTTGCATTTGGGGACCTGCCTCCTCCACACCCCCTCTGTAAACTTTGCATTTCTTTTGCTTTCTAGCCATGACTGAAGTTCTCGGCCCAGCTGGGAGGACAGTCGGGCACCTTCCAGAACAAGGGAACGACTGACAGTTTTGCCACAGTCCAGAAGTAATTTCATGCGACTTAAATGTTTATGTCTCTTAAAAGGCGTTGTTTCCCAGAAAAACAGCTCAGCTCATTGGAGCTTCGTGCTAGTGCTATGGAATATATTTATGTATATAATACAATGATTAGGCTTCCCCGTTTCACAAATTCACTAGTCTGAGAAAGACAAAGGGATGGATTTGAAAAAAAAATAAGACCAACATTTTTCTGCTTAATTACCCAGAATGAACCCCGGGGTGAAGGGGGACTGTTGGAGGAGTGGGAAGGGGGAGAAAAGAGAGAGAGAGGGAGAACACTTTTAACAAAACCAGCATAGGACAAAAAAGCATGGTCGGTCTACACTGAGGGCAGAGAAACACAGAAACCATAGGCCTCTGCCATGCAAATGTTCAAGCACATACTAGAAATATTTTTCCTTTTTTTTTTTTTTTTCCCCTCCTACACAACCCACCCTGTTTGGGGGAGTTTGACGTGGTAATGGCAATGTGGTGAATAACGACCCCTAAAACGACACCGGAATTAAAGGAAAGATATACAAAAGGAAAGACAACAATTGAATTATTATTTTAAGCACGTGTATTCATTAATTGTCTTAATTTATGTGGAACTTCCTCTGCAAGTTAAACATACATTAAGAAAAATGCAAGACTGGCATGTCAACTTCCTCTTTCTCAGTGAAGTGTCAAAGAACTCAGCTTGATCCTTGGAGTCAAGGCTGAATTTGCAGAGGTAGCAATTACAAAGCAAATAACTTGCTGTTCCTATCAAAATGAACAAATTAAATCAAGTGCTCAGGAAAACATATTACAGGACCACATAAAACACTACTTACTGACTCACTATTTACATGGAAACTCCACGCTTAAGTCGTTTGGAAGAAAGAAAAAAATATTATAGCTGTTAATCAGTACCAACAATAAAATTATTTACTCCAATAAATTAAGCCACATGTACATTTTTATTTCGATCATCTTGCTACCTATCATAAAAGAGTAGGTTTATTTGCATATGAATACTCTGCTTTGAAAACAGCACTCTGCTTGATTTTGGCTTGCGTCCCACACTGACATTAACTCTAAAGGCTCTTTAATTAGATCCCACTGTAACCAAAATTCAAGGGAAACACCAGATAACCAGATGACTTGGGGATCATGCCCAACTCAAGAGTTTTTTTTTCATTAATCATCTGCAAACCAGGTCACTAGCTTGAGATGTACGAGCCATTTTCTGTGTTATACATGCTCCTATTTTCTAGTGAGAACAGAGGGTTCATTAAAGCTAATTTGGGGTTGGTTTTTTTGCTGGGTGTTTTTTTGCTTGGTGGTTTTTTGTTGTGGTTATTGTTTGTTTGGTTTGGTTTTTACCCCAGGTAAGCTCCATGATGGAAGCTTCTCCTTCCAGTGTTCCAGATGACAATGCTCCTTCCAGTCAACCCCTTAGGAGTCTTCACGAAAATTCAAAGTTTGTATGGCCCGGTTTTCCCTTGTTAAAAAAAAAAAAAAAAAAAAAAGCTGAAAAAGACACTTCTAGATCGTTTGTTCTGCTTCCCCCCCCCCCCCCCCATTCCCCCGTCCCCTTTCAGGAAAGAGCTCCCTGTCGTCCATGGGGAAACCTGCCTCTCTCACCCTCCTCAAAAAAAACCCCAAAACCACAACAACCCTCACGGAGCCGGAAAGGCATAAATAAAAGAGGTCTCGTTTGGAAAACGGGCCTTTTCCTCTGCAGGAAGAGGCCGTTCTCTGTCACCCCGAGGCCGAGCCGAGGCTGACAGGCCGCCGTTTCCACACAGCCCCGCCCGCCCCCCCTCAAGCCCTCCCTCCATGCTCCCGCCCGCGATCCTGTTCGGCTTTTGCCTCAGATTCCTCCTCCTCCTCCTCCTCCTCCGTGCCGGCAGAGCGCGGCCCCGTAAACATGTGCTGCCCTGTCAGCGGGCTCCGCCATGCTTGCCCTCACGCACCCCTCCGCGCTCCGCACCCCTCCGCGTCCCGCACCGCAGCCCAGCGCTCGTTGCGCGGCAACGCGGAGCCGAGGCGGAGGCGGGGGGTTGTGTGTGCGCTGAGGGGAGTGCGGCGCCCGCCGCGCTGAGGGGAAGGCGGTGGCGCCCCGCAGGCCGCGGCGGCGGGGGGGGCGGGAGGGCCGGGGCCCGGCACCCCCCCGGCTTTCGGAAGAGGAGGCGTTAAAGGCCTGGGCTGGCGAGAGGGAGGGGGCCGCGGCCGCCTGGGGCTGCCGTTCCGCCGTCTGTTAGTAACTGCGTATTTCCTAGGCGATGGCGGAGGCGGGCGGCCTGGTGCCGGGCCGCCCCTTCGTCCTGCAAACCGCCTGCCCCCCCGCGTTCCCCGCCCGAGGTGCGGCCTCCGCAATAACCAGTTTCACAGTTACAGACAAACATCTCGGAGTACCCCTTCACCCCCTTTATGCTGAAGCCGGGGGATTGTGTAAAGCTTTCAGCTTCCTTCAAAATAAATAAAAATAAAAATACCCAAATAAAACCGGCGTGGAAAAAAAGAAGTTTGGGAACTTGATAAAAACGGGTCAGAAATCGGCAAATCCACCAGATGACTCAGTCACGCCTCCCGACTGATCAGTTCACCTTGATTCACCGGGAACCTGTGACTTGAATTAGGCCGAGGCAGGTTGTGCTGCGGGGGTCAGATAAAACGCAGTCTGGGGCACAACTAATTGCTGTGCAAGTTCAGTTCTTCAGCAAACTCCCCCAGGAAAGAGAAAAGCTCTTAAATTTTGCATCCGAAGCCTCATTTATTTCTCTCTTTCGAATTGGCAGCGTTTTAAGCATCTTCTGTGTGATGTTTTAGCTTGAATTTGTAATTTTGTCACCGAAATGAAGGATAAACTCCTTAACACCAATGTACTCTTAAGAAGCAGGCATTCTTCTATTTGGCACCGGGGACATGGGGTGTCTCTCCACCCACCACGTCCATCGAATGCCAGATTCACAGAGACTTATATCCGTACAGAATATGCAAGGTCATGACACCTCCCAGAACTCATTATAATATTCATGTCACCTTCACACACCTGCGTTAAGCCCGTGAGGGGCTGCATGGAAGGTCTTGGGTGGTCCCTCCTGGTGGTCACTCAGGCGTGAAGTCACAGTAAATTCTTGGTGGTTCTTTCCCTATGAAGCCTGGAGCGTCCTTCTGTTTGAGTGTGGCTGATCACTCTTTGAGGGGATTGGGGAAGGTAAAGGCAGGAGCTTTTGCAACTCCTCCATTCATTTTGCAGACTAGTAAAGGGGTTATTTCTGATGGGACCCTTCACCATGTTTGCTTGTATTTGCAAAAGGCGCCCTTAATCCCTGTAGTTACACATTTACATATCCACTAGACTCTTAGTTCCTGATTGTAATAAGTTCTTTTAATTAATTTTTGGTTTCTAAATGGTTGGGTTTTGTTTATGAAGGCTAGAGGTATTCTGTTTTGCTGGCTTTCTTTGGTAGAGTTGTGTTTCATCACCTTGTGTCACAGGAAATAATGAGTATTTTAAGTTTAATAACTTAAGAGTATTTAAGCTTAATAACTAAACTGTTGCATAGTTCTTTCAAAAAGGAGATTCATTAACTGACACCATCTATCCCTGCTAGTTATCTGCATGTCGATTACATAGAATGATACTCCATTTGCACATGCATTTTGCAAACTTACTCCTTGGTTGTACTCTTTATTTTGCAAATTGCAGCCATTGAGATGAAGGGTCTATAATTTCCTAGCTTGCCTTTCTCTTGGAACACTGGTGCTGCACTGGCACGCATCCACTTTGCTGTGACTTCATTTGAATACAGCAAATTCTTTATTATGATTAACAAAGGGTTGCTCTTTGGTCTGCTTTGAATCTCAGTCTGCTCATGGAGATTAGTGGGTTTTGAGCAATGCCAACTCACTAAATATCTCCGCTTCACTGATCTCAAAGACATTTGTGACAATGGATTTAGTAGTCATTTCCATGCATGTTCTTGCCTTTGAATGGATAATACCTTAGTAGTTCTGCTTTCCTTTGCTGTTTGATTCTCCACTTCATTCAAAAGGGTTTAAATTCAAAACTTCTCCTTCCTCATATGTTCCTTCTTTGAGGTACATAAACACATTTGTTTGTGGTTTTAATCCTTGTGTGCAACCCTCCTTCACTTCTTTGATTTTTTTTTTTGGTGAATACATTGCAAATGTCTATGTGTTACCTCCCTCTTCATGGCAGAGACACAGGAAGCTTTCTTCTCCCAAGGCAGGATTAACAGAAATTGATCTTCAACTGAGCAGGAAGAGGCCAGTGATTTTAAAGTAGGGAGGTCCCAGTTACATGTTCTGAGGTGGCCATTTGGCCACAAGAGTTAGAGAATGGGCAACAGTAAAACCTTAGGTGACATCAGCTCAGCAGCCCCTTTTATTTTTTCCCGTCAGTGTCTCCATTAATGAATTCACCAGTTAGAGGGTAACACATACAGAGCGCATTTAGCTGTTAAGTCAAGTCTGATGGAAGTATTTGGGACAAGTATGCTTTTTAGAATGGGATCATATCTCCTCAAATCATCTGTTCAGTATTGTTTTCTTGTAAAGGTTTCTCTCACTTCCACTGCAACATAACAAAATAGTCTTCCAAATTTGAGTTACTCAGAAAGAGCTATACTAGACATAAGTGGGTATTTACTTTTTATGATGTAATCACAAAGTACATGCAGTGAAATCTAGAAACATTAGAGACATCCATCATCTTAATTTCTCATTTTCCAACTGAATAAAAGGCAAGATTTTTCCAGTTTTCCTGCCAGCAATTATGAGGATCAGGAGATAATGAGGAAGAAACTAATGGGGGGGGGGGGGGGGGGGGGGGGGGGAGAGGGAAGGGAAGCAGAGCTAAAAAAAAACCCAGTGCATGGTTCATCACAGGGCTAATACTTTATAATGATTAATGATTCTGTAATCAGAGCCCACGTAGAGAGAAACACGCTGTAAATTAAATGATGGAATTTTTCACAAGTGGCTTGGAATTGTAATGCAATGATCAAGAATCTACAGAGAAAGACTGTCTGCCCCCTTTTTTAACAGGCTGTGGCATTTCTAACAGAAATAATTAGGGTTCTGACAATGTATTAATTTGAATGAAGGATTGAATTTGACAGTAAAAAGTAGCCTGTAATCTGCATGTCATGCAGCTTTCCACTGACAGACAACCTCATGGTCTAGTGCACCAGCATTCACAGCAAATTAGTCTCAGTTTTACAGTTTTCTTTAACCACACCAAGTGGTACCTGGAGAAATAAAGTTCTTTCACTATGTCGCTGCTTGTTAGGTAGCTCTTACAACTGAAAAATTGGAGAATGATTCAGTGATAGACTTAAAATCCATATCTCGCTGTGGTTAAAAGTTTCTTTTTTTAGACTTCGTAGTAAAGAAGAAAGAGGAGGAGGAATCCATTTCTCTTTCCCTTTTGAAATCCTTGGGTTGGCAAGCAAATTGGCAAGGCAGTGGCTTCCTCGAGCAATTTGCTGCAGTTTCTTCCTGGAAAGCTTACTCACCTCTAGAAGCAAAGCATCCGCCTTAGCTTTCCACGGAAGTGGGAAAGTACACACTGAAAGTAAATTACAGCAAGCCTTTGGGGAGATGAGCAGAATTACATTCTGCTGTAATTAGGTGAGGAAACAGGACTAACGCGAGCACCAGAGTCCATGATGATTTGAACTGAACAAAAAATCTCTTCTTTTGGTCGAAGTCAGCTATATCCAGCAGGTGGGAAGATCAGCCACGCAGTGCACATAATGCCTCTGACAACTCCAGGAAACACAGGGGCTGGTTGCAGCCTTCCAGAAAATTTGAGATGTCTGTGAAGTTCTGAATTTGCCTCTCCTGTGGATGTAAAGATGCTGTTTGGGAAATCCCACTGGCAGCAGCCCTCATTCTATCTCATGTTAGGAGTCAGTGCAGCTCACCTCTTTCTTGAGGCAATCTGTGATGCACTACCACTGCCGGTTCTCAGAGGTTCTAGGTGCAGTTTTTCACCAGTTTTTCATCAGAAAACCAGGCAGTATTATTAACCATCTCTTAAGCAACTGGTAAATAGAAAGGGATCTTCCTTTCTGTGATGGCTTGCATGATCATACTGTCTACCAAAATGCCATTTCTGAATTTACAGTATAACTGTATGCTTCAGTGCTCCAAGGATATTTTGAAAAAAATACTATTTTGTCCAATATTTTTTTCTTAAATTTCCCTTGGGTTACACGTATACACTGGCATGCACATACCAAATTTTCTGTTGCGATACCCGCTAGATAAGAAGAATCAGAGCTGTCACTGGTCAGGATGACACATTCATTAAGTAACAACCCTTTTCATGAAGACCGGTTGAGGATGCCTTCTAGACCACACTTTTCTGACTTGAAGATACTCAGCAGTTCACATGTGGCCCTCTTACAGACAATTTTTCCTTGCATGTTTGTTTTTATCTTTTTCTGTATTACTGTAGTCAGCTTTGTTGTACCATCCACACACCAAATAATAAGTATGTCATAGGGTTAGGGAAATGTTCTTGCAACAATCGAATGGTCTAATTATGGGCAGGACACAAGCTCCCAACAAGGGACTTAATCATTATGTTTTCATAGCAGGATTTGAGAAGCGTGTGGTAAACAAAGGATGAGGCCACATGCTAAGCAGCAAGCAAAAAATAAAATAGTGAATAGCTGCTCATTAAGTGAGTATTGTCCAGTCTGTGCTCTGGGTCAAACAAAGGGCTAGTGGTTAAAGACAGCGTGTGATTGTAATTAAAGACTTTTATATGACAAAGGCACACAAGGAGGCCAAATTAAGGTTGCACAGGCAGCCTTACCTCAGGCTTTTCCTGACTTAGAATCATAGAATCACAGAATGGTTTGTGTTGGAAGGGACCTTAAAGATCACTGAGTTCCAGCCCCCTGCCCTGGGCAGGGACACCTCCCACCAGAGCAGGTTGCTCCAAGCCCCATCCAGCCTGGCCTTGAACACTTCTCTTCTGGTACTAGGTTGGGTTTGATGCCCTTAGTACACGCGGGTCCATCAGTGACAGTTTAGCTGGAGTTTCTGCTTGTGGTGAACTGCTGGGTTTTCTTTCCCTTGGATTTGTTTGTCTGCTCCCTGGTGGCTGAGTGGCTTCACCTGGCTGGAGGATTAGGCTACAAGCCACATGCACGAGTGGGTGGTGAAGAGATGAGAATGATACGTGACCCCCCCAGCACAGCAGGGACAAACGTGTGTGACATGATGGACAAACCCAAGGAGGAAGGAGCATCACTGGCATCAGGTGCAACTCGCCCTTCCCTTCCACCTGGGCAGTAGGTGGCAAGGACAGCCGTGACTGCAGGGAGCTCAGCAGAGCCCAAGGGAAATCTGGGTGACCACCAGAGCCTCTCCTAAAGGCACTGAAATGAGAGAAAGCCTTTCAACTGCAGGTTTGCACAATTAAAACAATCCTTTAACGCTGTATCCAAGGAGGTACCTACTGTGCTTTTAACTTCCTAGGAGTGTTTCATGCTCTCATGACGGTTTTAGGGCTAGAGACAAATTTGAGGGGTCTTGAGCCAACGCTTTTCACACATACTCAGTTTATTTACACTGCGACTTGTTTTGTATGTTGCCTACAAAATTATGCTTCATAGAAGAAAAGCCTGGCAACAGGAGGGAAATTGTTGTAAACAAGCAGAGTGAGTGCTCCAGCCTGTGTACAATAGAATTGCTAGAACTCAAAATAGAGCCAGAGGACAAAAAAAACCAAACCAGCCCAACCACCCTTAACAAACGGTAGGAAGGTTGTTTAAGAAACCTTGAGCATTGTTTTCAGTTTCTAGATTAAGCCCAATTGCCATAAAAGCCTTTGTTACTGCCTAAACCAAAGTGAAGTTGGGGAGCGAAGTCAATAATTATTTCACTTAAGAATGTGCCGCCAAAAACCAAGGGGTGGGAAGGTGAGAAGTGAACGGTTGTTTGAAACAAAGAGCCTCATCCTTTCCCTGTCCCTTGTCTCCTCTTTTCTAGGTGTAGGAAGAGCAGCTTTAATGAACAATGATAGGAACCGAGTTTCTGAGAGAAACTGAGTTTGCAATGGAGAGCTTGCAGGGGATCCCTGGATTCTGCCTGAACTGGCCCTTTTTGCTCTTGCCTACTGGTCCTCTCAGGCCAGTGGGCCTCTGGTCCTCAGGCCACTGGTCCTCAAAGGCCAGGTGGGAATTGGAGGTGTGTGAGTTACACGAAGGGTCAATCTGATTTGTGTAACAACCAGCTGAGAAGAAGTAGTGATCAAGTGTGTCATCAGCGAGAGTGCTGGGAGAGCAGCCCTTCATGAAAGAGGATGTCACCACAATGTTGGGCTTTGGAAACAAATCTCTCAGATACGTTTTCTACCAAGTAATGCCAAGCCCCTCTTGAGCTCCAGCCCTTTCTAGTTCAATATAATACCATAAGCACAGGGTGAACGGTCAGTCTTTGAGTGAAAACCTATATATTTGAGTGAAAACCTTTTATCTTTCAGGATTAAAATATATAGATTAAACATTAACAGCCCCGACAGTGAACAGACACTACTTGTCTGTGCCAGTCTAATTTTCCAGCCTCCCAGCTCAGCATAACTAATCCATGGCTGTGCTGTGAATTTTCCAGGAATCTGTTTATCAGCAACTGCTTGGCATTAAAGGGGTAAAGCTGCTCTTCTCTTACCTGTAATTAAGATAATGAGGGGGAAGGTGCAATGCAAGTCCCAGCAGGTGATGTTACCATTTCAGCCTCATGCTCTCGTGCACAAAGAAGCCTTGCTCCAGTGCCATGCTTAAAACATTTCCTGCTGGTAGATTTACATGCAGAATCTGTTACATATTCAGCTGTGGTCCTGATTCAGCTGCCTCTCTAACGTTTCGGGGTGTTCTTGAAGTATTTCTACCCAAATTAGAGTCTTGCCATTGACAGAGCAGTGCAGCAGATGGCTGGGAAACGTTACCTGGAGAGCATCTTTAACAAAGAAAAAGGAATTGAATGTCATGGGAATTTTGGAAGATAATCCATAAAGTTGGTAATTGCAAAGTCTCAAAATCCAATATCCTTACCTGCATTAAAGGGCATAGTCACGGGAGTTTCTGCTTTGGTCTAGGGACAACTTAAAATGGGTGCTGTTGTGTGCACGTTTGAATCTTGGCAGAATTGTGGCTTTGGGAGGAGTAAGGTGCTGTATAACACAGAGAAGACTCAATAGTTCTTGTCAGATAATGATATCAGTGCAAAAAGCCTGGAACAAACAAAATTTGATCAAATAAAGCAGATTTTAGGATCTGCAGGAGGAAGCGACTACAAGGACAGTAAAATATTTGTTAAGATTAATATAATATAATATAATATAATATCATAAAGATACACAGCTTACAAACAAAATGAAAACAAAAGACAAAGCTTATTTGTTGTGTTTTATTCTGTCTGGATATTGAATTGCAATCCAATGAATTTTGCCGGGATTTTGGAATTAAACTGATTTCATTGCAATGTAACATGTTTCACATTTGACATCATTTACATGGATTTCCAATAAATTCAAAAGTTATTTGCAAATATATTAACCAGAGAAAATGGCAGAGCCTCTTTTAAAAGCTTTCAGAGAATACAGTACAGAATCTTAAGATTTTTTTCTGCATATAAACAAGTAAATATTAGGATACTACTGTACATAAATAAAACCTGTGTTTTATATTATTGACCTATGTTCTTACTTTTAGATAACTGCCTCATATGTTTATGTAGCATTTTCCCCCTGAAGTATTTACATAAAACTTTTCTACATTTACAGTAAATAAGCATAATTACCTACTGTGCTTTCAGCAGCCAAAAGCTGAATTGGCTAGAAACATCAGATGAAGATTCTTGGAATAATGGTGTGAGTAAATCACATCAACTCATATATACTGCTAGAAAATGTTGAGAGGAATTTCATGGCATTTATCAGTTTGTAAAATGCAACTTGTGTTGGAGCTGAACTGCTCTATCAAACAGAGCAGACCACAATGACAGTCAAGCTACAATTCATGGCACGTACATTCTGCAAAACTCCAGTATCCGGGTGTCTGCAGGGGTGTTAGTAAAGCGGTGCTGATGTCAGACAGGTAGCAAGCCAAACAGCCCATCCTGTGGCAAACAAGCCCCAGGTGGTGCCACCAGGGAAGTCCGTGTGTGCTGCCTCCAGCCTGAGCTCCTGCCCTCACTTCTTCTTCACCCCGCTCTCGCCGCCGCCGGATCTGAACGACAGAGGGTGTTTCCCTGAGCCCAGGCCAAAACCAGGAGCCAAAACCAGGTCTAATCCTCTCTTTTTCAGAAGCTCACACCGGTTTAAAGAAGTTTCGTGGTTCTGTGTCAGTGGCCAGAGGATCTGTTGTCTAGAAAACGCCGTTTGTTGCCAGAACATTCTGTAAGAGAATGCTGCTGGAAAACTATTTCAGTAATAAATATTTTTCCATTCTAAAACAATGGATAAAATAAATGAAAGTGTCAGCAATTACAAGTATTTATCCACTATGTTCTAAGTAAGCAGTGTTCCATATATAAAGCAATTTTATGCAGAAGCTCCTATAGCACCCAATTTAAAGTGACTCCTATTGAGGCATGGTTTTAATAATAGCTAGTAGAGATAATTATCCATATACCAGACTATATTTTGTTGTTCCTATGGAAGTCCTGTAAATTCACCAACATAAAAGAAATAAAATATATTTCACTGAAAATACAAACAAAAATACCTAGCACCAAAGCCAACTTCTTTTAAACTCATAGGGTCCAGTCCTGCACCCTTGTCTCATGCAAATAATTCTATTTAAACAAAGTAAATCTTTTTTTTTTGTTTGTTTCTTTGTTTCTAACAACCACCTGTGCAAGTCCGGATCTGCACATGGTACTTACATTAGTGCACCTTCATGTGTTAGTTTTGGGTTTATGACAGAACAAACCCCATGTATTTAGAATTTATTTATTGATTTAATTTCTGCTGTTATGGAGGGTTGGTAAAAGCTCGCCAAACTGGGTCATGGTGGGGCAAAGAGGATTTGCCTCTGCCTCTTTGGGGAGAGGGAATACTGAGAGGAATAAACAATTCCATCCATCTCCTCTGAGATTCCCATCAACTCGTCCCGTAACTGTAACCTCTTCTACTTTAAAAACCTGTGGCATGAGCAAAGTGCAGATGAAATTCAACTATTGTTCCTTTTACCTTTCTCTTCCTAGCTGCTGCAGAAGACTGTGCTTGTCTTGCCCCAACAGTAAATGCTCTTCTCTGGGTTTGCAGGTGGGTTCTCGGCACACTTTCATCTAGAAAGATCTAGTCAGACTGAGGAGACTGGGGAGAAGTGCCTCACATCCCTCTTTCTTTAAATTAAAGGGGTCAGGACTGTGAAGCAAAGGGCCATTCCTAAGTAGTCGTCATCACAGAGAGAAGACAGGGCCTGCTGGAAGTCAGGAAGGTGGTATGTGTGGAAACTCGTGAGCCACCAGAGTGATCCAGAAGCTCATTCAAAGACTTGTTTGCTGGTAGGATGTTCTAAGGAGATTGCTTACCTGACTGTTCTCAAATAGCCTCAGAGGTAAAGACCAAATTCCAGTACCCTCAGATGTGTAAGAAGGGAGGTTCTTGTGCTCTTAGGTGGTTTTTTAACTACTAAACATTGTACCAGTTCACCTCTTCCCGTGTCAGCTGAGTGCTTGCAAGCTACAGAACTTCTTGCCTTGAAAGAAAGTGAAGCCATCCACAGAAGTCTGCAAGACAGGGTGTGATTTCCCCAAAACATCTGTCTTAAGTCCACACTTCTAAATCTCCCGGGCACAGGAAAAAGGTCCCATTCAGAAGTGGTCCCATTCACGTGAGGCAGCTCCTGTGCCCTCAGGACAGTTGCTGTATTTCATCAAGGACAGAAAGAGATACTCAGAGGGTGATGTCTGAACGTGGTGTGGAGGAGCAGTCCCTTAAGTAAGAGGGTAGTGCAAATCCAACCTATGCTGCAAGTTAAAAGATGACAGTCTCTTCATAGAAATTAGGAAGTCAAAACATCAATGCTGTCTTTTTAAAGTTTAAAACCCCCTCCCCAATATTACCAGAGTAAAAGGACAAGCGTTGGTACCGTTGTCTTGCAGTGAAGGGAGGCATTCAGAAATCTCAACAGAAGCATCTTGAAGTCAAGTGATACTTACATACTTTGTAAATCATCTAAGGTTCTTGCATGATCATAAACTGTAAGAAATAACATAACTGCCCTCTAAACTGAACAATGAATCTCGTTTCATATTTTCTGTAACAAACACATGCTAGTTAAAATCAGACAATGGACTTGCAGAGGCAGAAACTTTGTCAGATTGTGCTATTGTAATAATAAATGAATATCACAAATGAAAGCAAATCTTTAGGAACGTGCATGGCAAGAGAGTACCACAGACAGTGGACAAGATGCTGTGCAGTAACAGTGAGCATCTTTTACATTTTCAGAAACATCTTTATTTTTAGGCACTTTGCTCTCATGTTTGCAGCAATTGTCCTTCTGGCCAGTTTGAAACAACAGCTTGAAAAAAAGCCAACAGAACTGCGAGTTTTATGTTACCTATAGGCTGGGCCAAGGGGTAGGTGATACGAAGGTTATCCATTTGCTATGGAAATTGGGGTGCCGGAGTTAGCTCAGTGAGCAGGTCTGACCAAGTAGAGCATTAAATTGTTCTAGTGATTCTGTTTACAACACCTGAGCTGGGTCACTGAGAGTTAGCTTAAATATATCTAAATTCTGTAGACACTCTTGCTGACCTTTGGATTACCCATCAGTTACTTAGAGGTCAGTCACTTGTAAGTAACTTAAGTGTTATTAATTAATCAATGGGAATCTTGTATTACAAATAAGCTTTCATCTTTCTGTTATCCACAGGAAAGGAACAGTGTCTACTGTGTGAAACCCTAATGCACTCCTGGGAAATTACCAGATAGGCATTAATATGTTTAATACTTTTGTTTTTCAATACTTTTGCCAGCCTGGGATCTTTTTTACTGACCCAACCAAAAGGGGGGTTGTTCCTTGAAGAAAGGTAACCTTATATTTTTATCTCTGTGGTGTTCTATCCATAGCATATATCTTAGCATAATCCTCAACATAAGTTGCTAGCCAGCAAGAGATAGAAAAATACTTTTTTTTTTTTTTTTTTGAGGCTGAGATCTGGTCTGGTAATGTCTTCAACCATCCACATCCTAAAAGAGATGCTACAAATCAACTTCAGCACCAGTGTATGAAATCATATGAATTCCCTGCAGGAAGAACCTGCCCTTGAAAGTCTCCAGGAGCCCAGGAGAACCCGTCAGGCTCAGCGTCTTTCTGCATCCTCCTGTTTCAAAGTAGGTTTCACACACCAAGTTACTTGTGAGACACATGGAAGCCTTATTCGGGCATGTTCCAACCTAAGTAATTTTAGTCTGAAATAACTGGTAGTTTGCCAAACAGCAAAAGTCCCTCATTGGACTTTTGTGTGGCCCAAATTAAAATGTTGCAGATTCTTACAGATTTCTTACAGTCATATTGCAAACAAATGCATATGCACAGTAGGACAAGGAAAAAAATCCTTAGTCCTTGGGCTCCACGATGTTTCCAGTCCCACACTGCACAGATGAGAGCCGTGTCTCCAGCTGCTTTCAAGCCAAGGCACTTGGCCTCAGTGGCTGCTTTTGGACACCCGTGGCCCAACCTGGTCTTGTTACGCCTGATGACTCCATTCTGGTGGAGAAAAGCAAGAGGCAGAGCAGCACTGACAGCCTTTTGCAGCCAGAGTAACACAGTTAACACTGTTTGGGAAGGAGACAACACTAGAGAGATCTCTGTGTCACAGCTTTACGTGTCAGCTTGCAGGAAGCCACACTGAAACCATTTCTCCAGCATCTTAGGAAAGCACCGTTGAAAGGTTGAAAGCACCACACGTACGGAATCGTGACCAAGACAGCGGCCAGGAGCTGTTCAGGGAGCCAAGAAGCACGCAGCCCAGAAGAATCCCTGCAGGATGGATTCCCTGAAGGCACAAGAGACGAGGGCTTAGAGAGCAAGGCAGTTGGTCCTCAGCCAGTTGCTACTGTGGGGATGGTCCAGCTCTGGGTGACCCATCAATATGGATCCCCTCTCTTCCTCATCCCACACCTCATGAATCCTGCTACATATAAGCAAGCCTGCAATTGCTATTAATAGAAAGTCAAAGCAACTAATTGTTCCCAGCTGACATGGACAAAGACCACCAACTCCCTGAATGCTCACTGTTGAAAAACTTAGGTTCTTTCAAAAGAGTAATTCTTATTGCACAGCTTAGTCATCATAGCTACATCACTGGGCTTCTTAGAGAATGTTTGTGAGAGACTATTGCTATTGTAGGGCTCCTTAAGGTCCAAGACATTTAATGTGTCTCTATAAAGCTGTTTCCAACTTAGACAAGTAAATGTTGGGGTCGTCCCTTTGTACTTTTGAGTTAAACAAACACAGTATGGAAGAGAGGATGGAAGTACTAGCTACTTAGTTAAAAAGGCACTATAACTAACAGATCTAACTGTGGCAATAGGTGCATGCCTGTGCTACAGAGTTCTGTAAAGAGTCTGTTTCTCTCTGTGACTCAGAAGGCAATTCTGCAGTTGTCATGGTAGAGAGGGGTGACTGGTTTAGGTATGGGGTTAGCACTGGTTTAGGTTTGTGGGGTGAACAACTCCCACGGGAGACACAGGTACGTGGAAGAGACGTCCAAACTGCGTTTCCCGTTTCTACAGGTTCACAGAAGGAAATCAGAAAAGACTTTTTCACTACTGCAGTTACACACACATTACAGCTTGTCTTGGCTTTACAATTTGATGCAAGATTTTACGATATAGTTGTGCCAAAAAGCGGAGGCAAAGCAACAGACTGTGAAGCTTCCTCAGAAAAGATCACCAGGTAACAAATACTTCATTTTGGATGCTGACATTTTATTTGGGAATATGGTGAAAGAGGAAAAAGTAGCAAGGAAGAGACAAGCAGAAGAAACTCCCTTTTCTTTACAGTCAGATGAATCTATTCCATGTATTAGTGAAAAGGAAGCATTGGCAACAGCCAGAAAGGAACCCGTATTACTTCTGGGAAGAGCGAACTAAACAGAAGCTTGACTTTTTGTCAAGAGATGTAATTATTCACTTAAGAACCTTGGACAGAATTCTAAAACATTTTTCTTTCAGACTATATAATGGAGATTGTAGGGGAGTTATGAACTCCTCCGTGCATCCTTTTTGAGGGGAGTAATTCCTTTGTGCAGCTCTCAAGAGTCCAACGTGGGGGGGTCTCAGTGGCTGAGGGCCAGGACGGGTCCCGCAAGCAGCAATCTGAATTCTGGAGCTCCGTCCCCACCAGGCTGAGGGTCTGCTGGACAATGGAAAGGTCGTGGCCACTCCAAGAGTCATTTAAACAGGCAGGAATGTGCCAGCACCAGAGGACTGCAGACACAGTACCAGCTCCAGGTATGAGGCTGTGTGAGGCAGGTTAAAAATAGAAACAAAATTAAAAAGAGGTGGGGGGGGGGGGTGGATTTCGCTGTGGAAAAGGGATTTCTGAGGGTCTCAAGGAGCAGCTGCCAGAACAAAGGCAAAAAAGGAAGGAAGGAGCCGAGTCTTGTGTCCCTTCCTCCAAACCAACACTCCTGATCCTGCTCGGAAAGACTGTATCCTCCTTTGCCTTGCTGATCCTGCTGGGGGCATTTCTAGAGTGATGTTTGATTTTCTTCTTTTGCACCCTAAAAGTTTTTTGCTTGCTTTCTTTTTTTTTCTTTTTTCTATTATTAACTGGCATTTTCTCTTATCTTTAAACCGGTCTTGAAATTGAATCTGATGAACCTGAAAAACCTCATGGTGCGACTGTTTCTCCAGAAGTGGTTGTCCATATGAGTAAGACAATCCGTAAGGGATAAATACATCTTGAGATGTATTTGGGAATTCCAGGAGTTGAGGTATGCCTGCCACTAAGTCACGGGAGCCAGACTGAGGACTACATTTATAAACCTGCACCCCTGGGCAAGGAACAGACAGCAGAAGACATAGTTAAAGACTTCAGAAATTCTCCAGACTTAGCACTACAGATCTTCTGAAACACAGTGCATCTTATCTTTGGCATTAAACAGTGGGAAGTAAAAGGAGAGAACACTCAAAGGTGAAGCTAATGAATTCACATTCAAGGGAGGAGAAATAGAAACTTTTTTTGAGGGAAGAACTCCAGAAAGGAAGACTGAAGTCAGCTTTAGAAAGTGCCGCAATGAAATGGAAGCAAAGGGTTTGCTGTGGCTGTGGAAGCATGGCAGCATGGCCAAGAACAAGACTGACCTAGACTGGTCTGAACTGCTTCTCCTCAAAGGAAGAGAGTCACAGATCAAGCATGGGGCACTCTCCATTGCATAAGGTGAAGATCCATGTAGTTCGGATCACCCTGTGGGCAGAGTTTGAGTCTACACTTGCACTGCTCCTCAGAGCTGTACGACTCACAGGCCAAGCCCATAAATCAGTACACTTCTTTCAGTTACAAAGTTATTTGTAATAAATAAACCAACCAGATCTGTGTTTGCTCTTTATAGTACCAAGTGACATCGAGAGCTGGCCAGGGATCCAAGAAGGACTCAGTCTGGTAAATCAAAACCCAGTACCAACTGAGCTGAAACTAAACCTGTTTTGGGTACTACAGAGTAAGATGACTTCGGTTTATGAGCTGCTTGTTTCAAATTAAAAATAAAGTACTCTTCGAGCACATGCCAGATACAATGTATGTGAATGTATTTGACCGTCACCAAGTTTGGACTGTAATTTATACTTGTGTCCAAATTACACGTGCATCCTTATATCGATGTGTAAGACGCACATCACGCAATGGCAGTTCTCTGCTGTCGGACTGTTCTTGTACCGTTGTGCTAGTTATTGAGCTATTCTTGAAGAAAACAAAGGTAGCAACCCAGTACCTACTTATTTCATCCAAGCACTGTACTTTTTTTAGTAGTTACAGAGCAACTTGGTATCTTTGAAAAAACAGAGGTTTTCACACTGCTTTTCGGAGCCCCAAGAAGTTCTTGGTCACCCTTCTGCTCCTTTTAGCAGAGGAGCAAGGAGGACCAGTGGCAATCCTAGACTAAATCCCACTGTTTCTTCTCCCTCTTTTTTGCCCTTTGGCAATGTTCTTTTACATAGACTCTATTATTTTCAGCTTAAAAAAAAAAGCAAGGCATGGTCCACATCCCTGCTCAAGAAGACCAAAAAAACCTCGAACCAACTAACAAATTGTTCATTTACATACTTCTGAAATAGGAAAAAAAATTTAAAGGAGAACCAAATAAAGCCCAAAGAAAGAATGGGATTCCTGCTGTTACATAGAACTGTAAGTTAATCTACAAGAACTTTGAAGATGAAAAATATGTTTTAAAAATAAAAAATATCATCCACTTAACACAGAACTCAAATTTTCCTATATAACAAACTAGACAAACATATTAAAATCTTTGAAGTTTTGAAAAAAGGGAAAATTCTTCAAAAAATGACTCAACACTGTTAAGGTTAGACTAAACATCAGGCCAATGCATTCATTTGCACAACTTTTTGCAACAGGACGATTGTCTGGTGTGTGTAGGTGAAGGCGTGTGTGTGCACATGAGGGAACAGGGTGAGAATGCTGAGGGTGTCCCTTGGCATTTTAAAGGGGTATTTCACAAATAATCAAGCAAAAAAAAAAATCTAATACCAGTACACATCTCAAATATTGCAAGTCACGTTCTACAGCCCTTGACATTTAAAAAAAAAGAAAAAAAAAAAACGCTGACAGAATTAATTCAAGTACATTTGGAGTAGGTCCCTCGTGAAGTTCTTTTTGCTTGGCCTTCAGTTGCAGTGACTGTGGGCAGAGCTCCTCAGAAGACATGTACACATGTCAGCATGCCTTCCCCAGCCCTGCAAAGCAAGTCTGAGTTGAGGTACACTGCTCCGTGAGCTGCTCGATGCTGTGGGAGCCCAAACTCGAATGAAAAAAAGATGCTTGCAAACCCACTTTGAAGCCAATGACATAAAATAATCTCTCAATAGGAAAAGCCATCTCTGTGTAAAGGCAGTCTTTTTGGTATGTATTCCTATCAGGAGGACAAGCATGGCACTCCTTCCCGGCTTCTTGGGAGTGAACAATAAAGAAGGCTTTACGTTGTCCTGGAGGTCATTCTGACCTGACGTACCTTTTCCCGTGATGCTCCATCTGCCCTCTGGAATATCCCAGCCTGGCTGAAAAGCATGCCTCTGCTTCACAACTTCTGTCCTCTACTTTAGCTTTGTTCCTCGAAAGGAGAAGCGCTTCCTTCTCCATGTTTCCCATTTTCCTTTGAAACTACCAGCAGAGAAACCTGCTGGCCAGAGGCGTTAAAGTCTGGTGAATTCCCTGTGGTGCTGCAAGTCCCCTATGCTCTCATAGTCATTCTCTCCCGAAAGAGCAGTGTGGTTTGTATTAGGCACAGACAAGGTCCTGTCTTCTCCTTGGCTCACAGACTGGATAGCTTCGTAGTCAGGCTCCAGCTCCCCGTTGGGTCTGTCCGCTGACTGAGGCACAGTGCTTGTATTTAGGGTGTTTTCAAAGTCCTTCACACTTGCATAGAGGCCACTGCAAACCGACGGGGACCTCTGCGCTGCAATCTCTTGGATACAGGTGTAAGGAGAATCCAGTGCCTTCGTGGCCTGTCCCGGCTTACTCACCGACGAGTACATGGCTGAGATCTGGGGAAAGCAGATACCCACTCAGTATTTAGGCATGGCATAAAGCTTGTGTGCCACTCTGTACCCCTTCCACCACAAGGATGTCGGTTACTTAAGAAAAGACAGGATCTTCTAATAAAAACACATCCTTTCTTAAAAAAAAGAAAAAGGTTTTCTTACAAATCCTTTCTTTTCTGACATGTATTTACAAATGGATTTTCTTTCAAAAAAGAATGCTTTATGAAAGAAGTTTATAAATGTAAAAAGTCTTTGAACATAAATCCCCTGCAGGCAAATTAGCCCCATGACAAAAAGGAATGGCTTTGTAAGCAGGAGCCCTTGCAAGTTTTACCCTGGTGCTGGAGCCAGCTTGGCCTCAACGGGGAGACAGGTGCCAAAGGGATGATCAGGTTTAGCTGCTCTAACACAGGAGAAGGATGCTGTTTGATCCTTTGGCTCTTTAAAAAATGAATATTATTATTAATAATAATAAAATTTAAAAAAATAATAATATTATTTTTAATGGTAGTGGCTACTTTTCTGCTTTTAGAGACACCCCAATCTGAGAGTAGGTGCTTGTTGTATTTATAGGCAGGACCAAGGAGGCACCAAGTCATGTGCAGAGAACATTAAAAATCAGGAATTACCCACACCAGAAAACAGCAAACAGTCAGTGCCCATCCTGACACGCAAGGTCTGTTCTGTTGAGTAAACTGCCTACAAAGAGGAGCTGCATCTTAGTCTCAGTTATCAGAACTTAAGACTTCTTAACCTCTTAGCTACTATAAACACAAAGAGGGACTCAGAGCCTCCCTCCTAGGTCTAAAAATCCCCTCAGAGTAAGTGGTATGCTTGGGTGTGCTTAGGCAAGCGTGCAAAGGTGGCCCCTCATGAAGAGGTGAAGGAGAAGCTCATGTCCACACGTGTCCCTCCACTCCAGCATCCCAGGGCTGGTGCATAGCTCTTCTGTTAAAGTCCTTCCCAAGGATGCAAGGCCACTCTGGATTTGTATCAATCCAATTAAAATAGTAGATTGGCATGAAAATGTCAGTGTTGAGCAACACTGACCGATGAAGATGAACCAGATTGCTTCTCTTCATTCTGTTTAGTTGGGTTTTTTTGTTTTTTTCTGTCCAGAGAATGTATTTCTAAATTGCATGCCTGTACTGCAGATGATCACAAGCAACCTTATTTCTGTTTAACTTTTCTGTCTTTGCTTCAATCTCCTCAATTTATTTGAGTAACAGACATTTTAATGTTCTAGCACTTTTATTGTGCTTCCGTTTGTTTCCCAGAGCCCCAAACACTTCGTTGCACAGGGAAGGTGGAGGATGTTTCAAAAGGCTGCTGATTATTATTCTTAATAGCTTGTCAGCCAAATTAAGAAGCTGTCCTAACGATCAGCTATTTGTGGCCTCCTGTTATTTTCTGACACCATGTTTTAACCTATTGGCCTGACACAGCCATGTGCTGGGTTACCTCTGATTTTAGGAATGCGGCAGCACAAATTCTGTGCAGAGAAACTTTGCCTTTCATTTTCCCTTCAGACAGATTTCACCTTTCTTAGATCCTGCTTAATCACGCACAGCTTATGCTAATTTCTGCCTGAAAAAAAGTCTCTGGTTAGTTATTGAATTTGATGCAAGAAACCCACCTCATCTTCTGTAAGAGATGGATCTTCCTCTCGAGACTTGTAAGACATTGAACTAAGTCTCTGTAAAAAAGAAAGAATAAGAGAAAAAAAAGCTTATTGCCAGTCAACAGCGTGAAGCCTATAATAAAACCCTCCCATTACAATCAATACAATATATTTTATGGTTATTTGCTTACTCGTTCCATTTTACATAGCTAATATCCCTAATATCCAGAGTACATCTCTGGAGGTAACAGGTTAGTAGAACTTTTTAATGATTCTGCTCTTGTCCTGACCTGAAAAGGGTAAAAATAATGTAGCGGTTAAAACAAACTCTGCCCCACTGTACTCTTGCATTTACACTTCTAAGTAAGCAAAAAAGAGTCTGCAAAGGCTTTTGAACAATTAAAAGTCAGCTGTTGTGACACACTAGTTGGCCTTCCATGTCATTTTCAGATATGCTTTTAGGTGACAAAAGAACAATACTCAACTGGCACGTTCCGGGTGATTGTTACCCTTCATTCAGTGGCTCTGGAAGTGCTGAAAGGGAGAGGACATGTTCTCCTCCCCCACGACTGCAGCGGCTGTGCAGAGGTGCAGAGCAGCACTGCCACACAATTGCTCAGACCATGAACACGGGAAAGACCTGCTGCAACCCACCCTGAGATGGGCAGCTCAACCCTCAAAGCATCCCTCTGGATCCAGTTCACGCGGCAAGGTTACTAAAGGATGGAGGGCTTGGCTTGGTATGGAGTGTAACTTCAAGCACTAAAGTGTCATGTAGAAATTAGGTCACGAAACACTGGGGGGAAAGCATTTTGCTCTTATGAGAAATGTCTTAGGACCCTATGGCAACAAGGACCCTGGCTGCCTCACAGCAACAGCGAGACCTGGACAGGCTGGAGACCTGGGCAGAGAGAAGCCTGATGAACTTCAATAAAGGCAAATGGAGGGTGCTGCACTGGGGAGGAATAACCCCCTACACCAGGACAGATTGGGGCTGACCTGCTGGAGAGCAGCTCTGAGGAGAAAGACCTGGAAGTCCTGGTGTAAAATAGGATGACCACGAGCCAAGAATGTACCCCTGTGGCCAAGAAGGCCAATGGCATCTGGGGTGCATCAGGAAAAGCGTGACCAGCTCAAGAGAGGTCATCCTCCCCCTGGGAGGCCTCATCTGGAGCACTGGGTCCAGTTCTGAGCCCCCCAGTTCCAGAAGGACAGGGAACTGGCTGGAGAGGGGACAGCAGAGGGCTACAGAGATGATGGGGGGCCTGGAGCATCTCCCTTAGGAGGAGGGACTTGGGTTTTTTTAGTCTGGAGAAGAGAAGGCTGAGGGAGGATCTGATCAATGCTTATAAATAAAAGGGTGAGTGTCAAGAGGATGGGTCTAATCTTTTTTCAGTGGTGCCCAGTGACAGGACAAGAGGAAATGGGCACAAACTTGTACATAAGAAGTTCCACCTAAACATGAGGAGGTACTTCTTTCCTTCAAGGGTGGCAGAGCCCTGGCAGAGGCTGCCCAGGGAGGTGGTGGAGTCTCCTTCTCTGGAGACATTCAAACCCACCTGGAGACGTTCCTGTGGGACCTGCTCTGGGTGGACCTGCTCTGGCAGGGGGTTGGACTAGATGATCTCCAGAGGTCCCTTCCAACCCCATGGGATTCTATGGTTCCCCCACACTGGGGCGAGAAGGCTTTGCTGGACTCCTGCTCTGTAGTGATTCAGAGGGAACCTTCCAGCACTGTTTATAATGGGAATTTAATCCAAATTCTCCACCTACAATAATCCAGACCTCCTCCAGTGCAGACCAGTGGTGGACCAGTATAGCTATTTTTAGCACAGTCAACCAAATATCACTTCTAGGCACACCCTGGACACACAAGATTTTTTTTTTTTTTTCCACATGGAGACTTATTACAACAGAGTTTTCTCCTACTTCCATTTTCCTGGTGTTTCTACTTCTGGTAAATACCAAGCTTCAAACTCCTAGGGCACATCTGATGAAGACTCTGACCCAACACATCAGTTTGGAAGGATATTGTCATCTTGAAAACTGAAAAAAAATACTCGCTCCTGAACATTTCATACCTAGCATTATTAGAAATTATGGTCAAAACCTCAACAACAGCAAAACACCCAGCATGTGTCCCTATTTGCCTTCCACTTTTGTTCCTCGATAGCACTTGATTTGTGGTTCTTTGGCTCAGCTGCTGCTGCTGACTCGGGCACCAGAACAAGATGATCATTCTCCTCTGGTGCATTTATAAGAGATGCTTTGCTCATCCTTAGCCTGCCCAAGTTTGAAACCAGATGTCAGCAGCCAAATGTACACACAGAGAGCATTTTTACCACTGCTCACTCTAGAAAGACCTGGGTAAAAAAGGGAATCCATGCTTCCTTTTTTTTTTTTTAATTAAAAAGGAAGAGCTGAAGAAAAACTATTCTGCCTCTCCAATTTTATGAAAAGAACTATGCCCAAGTGCTATTAACGATGCCTTTCTTCACAAAAGTCTTCCAAAGGATTTGTCTGGGTCGTGGCCAATAACCAATTTAGATAATTAATTTTCACCCATTTACTGCATGTCTGGCTCTTGAAAGGATCCTTTACCCTTTTCATGCTGTTACCCACTAGAACAGTCTCTGGTTTGGTCCGCCCAGCCCTCTCCCAAAGGAGTGTGCTTCAGGAGTTGTCATGGGCTGGGGATCATCCTGGCCAGCATCTTCTGCAACAGCCTGGACACCACCCGTTCCTCTCTGTTGGCAGGTACGAGCTGCCTCCCTGCCTGTTCCCTCTTCACTGGGGTCAGGGCAGAGGGTTGAAAAGTTTGGGATAGGGATGTCACATTCAGCAAGGCAGCTACGGAGCCTCACAAGAGAGGAAGCAAAAAGAGTCTGTTTAACTAAAAGAGTTATCAATGTAACATACATTTCCATAAACATCTTGGGTTTGGTTGCCGCATCAGAGACAACAGGCATTGTTCAATGCAACAAAACAGAGGGGAAAATTATCATCATCACAACAGAAAAACAACCCTGCCACCACCTCCCCACGCAGCGCCAACAATAATGACATTTATATATTCCATCAATTTCCATTTCCAACTCTGCTGCAGCTGTAGCTCTCAAGGCCAGGCCAGGCTCACGCTTCCATGCATAATGCATGGACCCAGCAGCGACCGCGGGAGGGATCTGAGGCTGACGAAGCTTTAACTCGGGATGGCTTTAGCTCTGAATAAATTTTAATTAGACAAACACCTTTTTTTTTTTTTTTTTTTCTCTTTTTTTCTTCCCCTGGCACTTCGGGGACTGCACGTGTCATCTCTTGATTAATCCTTCAAAACCTGAACTGTTATAACCAATTCCCACTCCTTGCAGTTGCTGACACTGTCTCCACAGTGCACTGGGGAGCTACAGAGCAGCAAAGGCTCTTCCTTTGTATCAGTGCCCGGGAAATACAGTGATTTTCTGCAAGTCTTTTCACACCTGGCAGGAAAAATGTCACTGTTACGGAAAGCTGTTTCTCTAAAAGTTTAATTAGAAATTACATATGGCCTGAATTTGGGAGTGGGGAACGTTGGTGGATTATTGTTGACAATCACATCTTCATATTTTACTTAACGAGCTCATTATTTGTAAGAACGTGCATGGAAATGTCTAGATAAAATTTTTTTTATCTAGTTCTGAAAGATGCAAACTCAACAGTTTATGAGAAGTCTGTGCAAAGATCTGAAAGCATCCTTACAATTAATTCTGGTGTAACACTAAAAATGGGAAAATAACTTGTTGATAATGTCATCATGTGATTTATCCAAGAGCTCACCACTAACTTGTCCCTCGGCTGGGAGAAAGAAAAGGCTGCTGACAGAACAGCACTTTGGCCAGGATGGCAGCAGGTAGAAATTCATTACTGTGTTTACATGTGACATACAGAATCTGACAAATAGAAAAGCCCACAGTTACAACCTCTCTCTCTTTCTGTCCCTCTCTCCTACAAAGAGAGATGAGATGAGTGGCTTCGAGCAGAAGCCTTAGCACTTGCAAAGCTAAATCAAGGTGGCCCAGCCAAGGAGGCACATCTAAAGTTAGGACATCCACCAAGAAGGGCCCCTTTTCATTTTTGTAAATTGAGGTTTCATTAGAAAAAAAAGCAAGGGGGGAATTCCGAACAAGATACAGACGCTGACAGAGATACTGGATACCTCGTGCAATAGCTCCCACAAGGGTAACACCACTCAACAAAGAAGCAGAGGCCTCCTGTGCAATTTCTGGGTAGTATCTGGGGAAAAGCCTTATGAAGCACATGCTGCAGCAATCCAAAATATAGGCTGCAATAGAATGAGTACATGCCTAGAACGCAAAGGCCATAATGTACATTTTCATATTTCCATATCTTACAGTTTTGTATCACCTTGAGTATTTGATGGGTTCTTGGGGTTTTTTTGTTATTAAAAAAAAAAGTTATTAAAATATGTTATTAAAAAAACCCAACCGTATGTTCTCTATCATTATTTGGCTGTCTGACAAGTATTTGCAGTATTTACCTTCTCTGGTATACTTGCTCCTTCTGTCACTTCTTCTTCCACTTCTTTTTCTTGCACATTCTCATTTTCATCAAGAAGTTTCATGGGTACCGGAGGGGGAAGTTCATCCTCCACATCTGGTGTGTTGTCAAGAGGGCTTTCTGAATTAGCGCTTTGGCGGCTTTTTTTATTTCGGTCAACAGAGGCGTATTCTGCTGATTCAATTCTGCAGTCAGGAATCTGATTCTGACCTTCAGCAGCCATCAGCAAAGCCTTTGATTTGTTGTTACAGCTCCCTTCCACGCTGGCTGCTGTTCCAACATCTTTAATTTCCTTCACAGTTTCATACAAGCAGTCTTCAACAATGTTCTCCTGAGAGGAGCTGTCTTTCAAGACTTCGTAAGGCCCTTCCATTCCCAGACTTTGATCATTTTCTGCATTTCTAGCTGAGATGATGGTTTCCATGGTGGTGTTAGGGGGAATACTGGGCAGTTCCCGGCTCTGGTGACATTTTATAGGCTTTCCAAGACTGTCCTGTGGATCTAGCAGATCAGAGACAGATGTCTGTACTTCTTCGTAAGGCTGGATACAGGCAGTTGTGCTGTCCTCTGAGAGTACTAGAGAAAATTATAAAGAAGCATTTAAAACAAATGCATAACTATAAGGTGAATGCAATGTGTCTCATTGGAAAGGATAAATGATACTAACGCCCAGCAACATCTAATGACCATCACACTTTTCATTTATCAAAAGGTTTCAGTTACAGATATTTCTGCACTCTACTGTTAAAATATCTTTCTTGCAACATCTTACATACTGTGTCACATTATATAGCAACACCATTCACAGTAAGAACATGGGATGGGTGGGCAGGTGCAGGTGTCCATGGATGTTCAACTGTACTTGGTTATACTGAATGCTTACAGGTAAGGAATGCCTCAGACCTTTAAAAAAAAGCCTTGCTAGTTTTTCCACTTCTCTGTCCTTTGGAATCAAAAAGGAGAGCAGTTCTTGCTTAGTTCCTCCCCAGCCCTCGTCTTGTTTAACATGCTGGCCTCACCACATGCTGCAGCAGAAGCTCCTCACCAGGAGGAGCTCAGCATCCTCTTAGTCTCACAGCACATCATGTAGGCTGACAACCTACTAAAGAGCCAGCCATATGCACAAAAGAGGAGGCTAGACTTCAGAAAGCACTGTTAGGCAGAACATGTTATTTTCAGGCCTGGAAACGGCTCCAGAGGGTATCAGGGACTGAAATCTATGGGACTTCTCATCCTAACATTTGCCTGGGATGTTTACACGAGCACACACAAGCACGTTTCAGGTGGTATATGGTGTGTAACTTTACGTGACACTACTAGTCCTTTGAAAAATCACTTCTTAGTAGCTTTACTTCTCTTAGTACAGTTCCTATGGTGCTCTCTCAGCAAAATCAACCCATTCTTCTATTTTCTTCAGTGTGCTTGACATGATGACACAAAGCATCGCCAAAGCAATCAGCCACTTGATGGTGCTGCTTCAATGGCCCTGCCCCTGTTCAAAAGGCTGGCAGAAAGAGCAAAAGTTTAAATAAGAAATTAAATCACAAAGGTTCCTGCTATTCGGAAGGGCTGTGTAAGCTGAGTAGTGTCAGACAGTCTGAGCACTGTCTGCTGGTTGGCAGCACGCCTTGCCCACATGGTGACCTGTAGCAAAGAGAAATGCTTCCCTTCTGCAGGGCTTTGCCCATCGAGTCGCTTCGGGAGCCACACACCTGCAACGAGCCCACGGACAGGAGCAGCCATTACCCGCAAAATCAAAGTTTGAAAATGCCTTTGGACACTCATCCCTGAGGGGTAAAGACTGACGAGCTCAGCCTGTGGCTGCACAGTGAGGTGAGGAGGCAGGGGATGAAGAGCACAGCCCGTGGTGTGGATACAACAGTTGGCTCCCGGTGGTTCTGAGCTCAGTGTATTTTTAGGTGCAGCTGAGTAAAGTGTTTTCCAGTGATACTTCCCCGTGAATCATTTTAAGTGTTCAGCAAAGCAAAGACTAAGGAAAAAACGAAAGGAAGCCCACCTGTGTTGCCTGTTTTCTAAAATACAAAAACACAAGCAATGGCCTTGCACAGCATGGAACTGTGATCCAAAGATGTAGTCCTTGGAGGAGGACCTGAAATATTTCCACAGCCTCCAGGAGTGTAGCTCTGAACTTCAGCTGCATCTTCTGGTCACATCTCAACTCTGTAGCTGGCTGAGATGAGGGGACGCCAGAGCTTTTGCCTGATGGCTTGGTCAATCTGCAGATGTTGCTTAGTGGACCAGAGGAGGACCTCAGCACCCTCCCAGTGCTGGCTGGTGGGAAGGACCAGGGATGGTTGGTGGGAGGAAGCTGGGGTGTAGGGCTGTGCCAAAGCACAGCAGAGAAGTGGAGACGCAGCCTAAAATGCCAACATCTCCATGGGATGGGCTACTGACTGCCCAGTGAGGCAAACGTGCTCACTGCATTTTTTAACTTAATATTATTATTAGGTTTTGTGTGAATTATGTCCTGTGCAAAGAGGACTGAGTGCCCTCCAGAGGTGGCAGAGAGAAACGCGGGTGTAACTGTGAGCCTGGAAAGCCAATGGCTAGAAAACGAAGACCTGAGGGACCACCAGTGTGCTGCTAAGGTGGGATCTGCGAGCAAGGGGGTGGCACCGCTGGTTGTTGCCCCCCGGAAGGGCTGCCCTGCTCACCCTCGCCGTTGCTGAGTGCCCCGTTCTGGTCGCTGCTGGGAGGGGGCTCTGTCGCCGAACTTGTGATCGAGTGGCTGAACACCTCCTTGTCAGAAGGCTGCAACACAAATTAGTGAGATCTAATCACCATTGGATCAGAATAACTGTTCCCATCAATAGATACGTGATGAATTTCATTCTGCTCTCGGGAGCTCTGACTCACAGGTATCATTGGCAGGAGAGTCACCGAATCATAGGTTGCCTAGGTTGGAAGGCACCTTTCAGATCATCTGGTCCAACCATCAACCTAACTGACAAAAGCTATCACTAAGCCATGTCTCTAAGCACCATCTCTGCCCATTTTTTGAATACCTCCAGGGATGGTGCCTCAGTCACTTCCCTGGGCAGCCCCTTCCAATGCTTCAAAACCCTTTCTGTGTAAAAGTTTTTCCTAATATCCAATGAAAGCCTCCCCTGATGCAGCTTCAGGCTGTTTCCTCTTGTCCTGTCACCTGTGACTTGGGAGAAGAGACCAACCCCCCCGGCTTTCACCCTCCTTTCAGGGAGTTGTAGAGAGCGAGAAGGTCTCCCCTCAGCCTCCCAGTTCCTTCAGCTGCCCTTTGTAAGACTTGTGCTCCAGACCCCTCACCAGCTCCATTGCCCTTCTCTGGACCTGGTCCAGCACCTCAATGTCTTTTTTTGTGGTGAGGGGCCCAAAACTGAACACAGCCCTTGAGGTGGGACCTCACCAGTGCCTAGTACAGGGGGATGGTCACCTCTTGAGTCCTACTCCCCATGCTGTTCCTGACACAGGCCAGGATGCTGTTGGCCTTCTTGGCCACCTGGGCACACTGCTGGCTCCTGTTCAGCCCACAGTCCACCAACACCCCCAGGTCCTTTTCTGCCCGGCAGCTCCAGCCACTCTGCCCCCAGCCTGGAGCGCTGCAGGGGCTTGGTGGGACCCAAGGGCAGGACCCGGCACTTGGCCTTGTTGAACCTCATCCCCAACATGGGTCTTTTCTCCCCATGACTCGTTTTTTGGCACCTGGGAATGGCCTGCTCCTGTCCCTTTAAGACTTTCTTCTTGAGAAATGTCTAACCTGCAGTATTTTCCAAGGAGCTTGGTACAAACTAAGCACAAGACAGACACAAGCTGCCACAAATAAATACTTACCACCTTCATCAGATTTTCATGATCTCCATTCTGATGTTTGGCCTTCTTCTCCCTTAATGAAAAAGATGTTAATGAAAAACTGTGACTACAGATTATGCTAATATACAAATGCCAATCATTAATAGACCTTACACACCCACAGGGAACACAGCTGTGATTCACAATAATATTGGAAATAGAAAAACTAAAAATTATTACAGGGACCGGTATGACCTTTGTGTAAGGTCACCATCAAGGCAGAGTGGTGATAAACGTATCTGAAGAGGTAAAACAAACACACACAACCCTTTTTCTCCTTCAGTGTAAGACCACAGGGAGGAGTAACTGATGATAATAAAAACATAATTATCTTCCACTTATTCACATCTGAAATGCTTAGAGATACATGAGATCCATGTTTTGGTGACAGACGGACTACCTGGGGAGTTCCTTAAAGTGCGTCAACAAAAGGAGTTCATCCTATGAAGAATTAGAAAAGGCCCACAAAATCCACCCTGCTCCCACTCATGATGCTAGTTGTAGTTAATGATAAGCATGAGCAGTTCAAGGAGGCTTCCAAGTTCACACGAACAGAGGCCTTCACTTTAAAACAAGTCCTGCTTCACTGGTACTTCACAGATCTTCAAGTATGGAGCATATTTCCAGTTTTAACCATTTTGGAAATGCAGCTCTTATTCTGAAATACTGTAACAAACTATGAGCTTAATATAATAATAACTCTTCCCCGAGACGAAAAGGCAAGTAAAAAGGTGAGAAAATACTGACAATATGAAATCTGTGCTGCTTCTAAAGTCTGCAATGCACCATACTTCCCCCCATTAGCAACTGTTAAAATTCTGCCTAATTAGGAAATAAGAAAACAGAGAAAGTACGGCCGTACCAATGCAGAGCAGGGTTAAAGTTTACAAATACTTAATTTCCTCTCTGGAAGTTTTTCTGACTTTGACATTTCAGAAAGAACAGATTTTGTTCTGTTTCTTGTGTCCTCAATCATTTTTGAAGAGTAAGCCAGGAAGAAATTTTACATAATTGAATTTATGTATAAACAACCTGCCCTACAAAATGACCTGAACTAAAAGATACTGCATCCAGACTGCCATCTACACAAGAATTTATTAAAAGCATCACCAGACAGTTTCTGACAATGTGTCTCTGTAACTGCAAAGATGTACTCAGTGGTTTGACTCTGTTTTTTTAAAACATCTTTCTAGAGATGCTTCAAGGACAGGAGTGTCACAAGACAAAACGTAGTGCCTAAATGTCATTTTAAAGGATTTTAAAAATAACATTTAAATTTATACTTTTAAATAAATTTTAAAAAATACGTATTTCCACTATTTTTACAAAGGTCTCACAGGAAACTGTGATGAATAGGAAGATACTGGAATGTCATCTAACAGGTCACAAAGGCATTTCTTCTGAACCATGTGAATGGCAAGTTCCAACTTACACTTTTTAGGGTTCCAACCAACCCTGGGGGCTGGTCTTGCCCACAACTCTTTCTTTTTTTTTTTTTCAACACAGGCATTAGATTCTGCTGAAAAGCAGGGCTTCCCACTGTAGACACACCTTATGCCAATGTAGTGTATTTTATGGTTGCACAGCCTCCTCCACGCTCCCAATGCTGAAAGGACACACTCCCACAGGCATTAGGGTCCAAACCAAAGATTTTGCTGCTGTACTGAGTTATGAATAGTTGTTTTTCACTCCCATACGCTTGGATAACTGAGCCGTGCTGCTCCTCAGGGTGAAGGACCTGACCTGCCCGAGGAGGTGGAAGGGTGCCCTGGACCAAGGGCAGCTTGCCCAGCTCCCCTGTGCAACCAGCGGGGTGTCAGCCAGCCCTCCCAGTTTGGTACCATCACCAAACTTGCTGAGGATACACTCTGTCCCCTCGTCCAGGTCACTGATGAATATATTGAATTTTGTACCATACTTCTTTCATTTCTGTACCTAACTCCTCAGTATTTCTTGCTAACCAGGTAGTAAAGCTGTCTCAGTCCCCTCACTATTTGACTCAAAGAAGCTGAGTTACTGAGTTACTTGAGAACTCGAGTTACTGCCTGCTGAGCTTCTGAGCCTCACCTGTTGCAGCTGGAGCAGAGAAAGATGAGGAAGGTGAGGAACAAGAGTGTCGTCATGGCTGCCAGACTTCCCCACAGGATAATGTGGACCTCTCCACTGCCTAAGAAGCCACCCTCTGGCCCCATGGTACTGGCAGGAGCTGGCGTCACTCAGGGATGAAGAGGTTACTCCTTGGAGAAGGCTGGCATCTGTGCTGCCTTCACCCTCTGTTTCTGCAAAAAGAAAAACACCAAGAGAAGCAGATGTAAGTTTTGAAGATTGAGACTCTGACAGCTACAAATCTGTCAGGATAGATTTTCAAATCCAGGTCTTACCAAAACTCAGTTTCCAAAACAAGCCAGACAGCCAAAGCGATTTTCAGCTGCGTGTCTGACCATGAAGCTACATTTCTGAGGGTGACACAGAACAAAACCTGTCAAATATTAACGCAGGCTGTTACCAATCTACAATCTCAATCCCATGAATAAAACGTAGCACAGTATCTCTGTACTCTTATTTTGAGGAAGAAGCTTATGAATCCACGTTGAGGGACGGAGTAGTCTATTTTGCAGTGATGTTTGTTAACGTCATTGAAAAGTGAGCTTTCCAAACCAACTACAACTTCTGCAAAGTCAGTAAGCCAAAAAGAGAGCCTGCAGCAGGCATTCGCCCCCCTCTCTCTCCACACCTCCTGCCCACACCTGATTTGGTGCTTAAAGTACAGGCATGAGTTTTTCAAAGTAACACCACAAAACCCCTTTTTGCAGCAGATCAGCTCTAATCTTATTTCTGTGTGTAATGCTTATTTTCTTAATAGTATGTCTGGAGAGTATTAATACTGAACTTCCTGGTTTTTTGCTTCTCCCCACCTGAGTCTAAGAAAACAACTAATGAGAAAGGTAGACAAAATGTGTTTTAAGAATGTGGTGGAATTCCTGTAAAGACCTCTCTGATGAGGTGCAAGGGAACTGAGCACTGGGATGGATTCCTGGGGAGCAGGAGATGGACTGTCCTTATTCAGAAAACACTACCAAGCACACCGTGCCAGCTGCCTTAACTAGCTCCAAACCTTTGGTAATTGTTTGTAAGAGAAAGTATTTTTCTTTTCAACTTTTATTTTCTATGAATTTTCAAAGACATTTTCTGCCCTGTTAAAGCTTTTAAAAATTATTCTTAAGAGACCTTTTTCCTTCTTTTTCCCATCCTTTTGCCTTTAAAAAAATTATAGTTTTTTTCCCTTCCTTGGAAAAAAAAAAGGATGAACTGAAAATGAAATGTGAGAAAAAAGGAAAACGGAATCAAATTTTTTTTCAGCATTTTTGTTATCTTTTCTGCCTTAGTTTTCCCAGGAAATAAAAAGAGAGCATGCAAATGAAAAAGAACTCTGTTTCTTCCACCCCCCAATATTAGGCATAGAAAAATATAAGAAAAAGAATAGGGATTTCAAAATATTTTTCTTTTTTTCTTAAAAGACAATCACTTTTATTTTTTTTTAAAGCAGACACAAAGTTGACTTGAAAGATATAATTTAAATTATTTCTAAGTTCATGATTTTATAGCTATTCTAAAGAACAATACTACACTCCTCTCTGAAGTAACGTAACAAAAGCTTATTCTTTTGTTCTACATATATATTCTTAAGGCTGCTGGCTTTTAAATAAAGATAATATTTGAACTAAGGAAAGCTAAAGACACACAGGGAGCAGCCCCATGGAAAAGCTGCATCTTTGAAGACTGCAGTGCAGAGTGAGGAAGTGTTGGGACAAGCAGGAGCGGATGGAATTGAGCCTGAGCTTAAAAAGGAGTGAGATCAGAGAGAGAGAGCACCGAGGGAGAGCCGGCAGCGGCGGGAGTGAAGTGCAAGGCTGAAGCCAGACAGGAGACACCCCACCAGGCAGAAGCCAAACGGGGCAAAGAGAACGACTGAGGGCAGAAGAGGTAGTTAATTTACAGCAAAAGAGCAGGAATTCAGATACCAAAGCTTTGACTGTAAGTTGAGAGAAAGAGGTCAGAAAAGTTCAGAAAAGTAGAGTAGCACTTGAACCAGGAGAGGCAATGGCAGGAGACACCAGTTACCTGAGCAAGCAGAATTGAGTAATAAATTGGAACAGATTGATGACAGATTAAGCCCCGCGTGAGGGAAGCTGAGCAGACAAGATGTGACCAGTGACAACTCTTAGCTCCTTGAATGGCAAGAGTTTGATGTAAGTGCTAGAGGACCCAGAAGCTTCTCAACACACAGGGCCAGAAGTAAATATAATTATAATACAAAAAAAAAAGCACACCCACATTCACCCTGTGTGAACCCTTCTCACAAAGTACCATCAGAGGGCTTACTTCTACTGTTAAATGCCTCCCAAACAATGAGGCTGAAGTAGCCTTCACTCGGGAGGGTGCCTGTAACACGGGAGAGCTTCCCAAATACTTGAAGCTGGACAAGCACCCCTCAGCCCCAGACAGAAACCTGGCAGGGAGATTCACCGAAAATATAACTGTCTGAACTCCCTCTGCTGCCACTCAGTGAATGCCTGGGCACTCAAACGTTAGTGTATGCCTAAAAGAATGGATTTTGGAGCTGTTTCAGAAGCTAGCTTTAAAGACAAACTCACTTGCAGTCAGAACCATGGAACAACCAGCAGGTAATTTCCAAAAGCCCTCAGATGGCTGAAATGGTTAACGTCTGCTTTTACAATAAAGAGCAATATTGTGCTGCCCTCTGGTGAAGCTCTCTGTTTTGGGATAGGGATTTGTGGCTCTTGCCAGGGAGCTTCAGAGCAACCTCTGCTGCTCAGGATGGAGCTGACACCCACCTCTCTCCAAAGCCTGCCAGGCTGGAACAGCTGAACAGAGACATCACTGGGACAGAACACTCACTTGGAACAGGTTTTGGGTTCTTTTCATACAGGAAAATCTCTTAAGATGAAGATTTCTTTGTTGCACCCTTTCCCCAGAAACCTCCACACAAGTTGTTGGTGATGTTCCGCTCAAAAAAAAAAAAAAAGAGCCATAGAGACAGGCCTGGAACACCTGGGGTTAAAAAAAAAAAAGTGGTTATTTCACCTAAAGCAAAATGCAAACCACAGTTTGCGCTCACATTTCAATGTGACTCTCAGTTCAGAAAATGAATCCTTTCACTACATTGAATAAAATTTCTCCTTCTTGGGGCAACTTTCTCTTTCTTTTCAGGCACCAATATTTGCCATCAGTGGAACCTCTATGACAAAATCTACCTGTAGGCATTTCCTCCCAATGGCACTTCAATGTCCAATGGCATTTGCGGTTTCAGAAAGATGGATATTTCACGGCCCAAGCTTTCACAGCAAATAATGCCTTATTCTTCCCTGCAGCTGTTGCAGGGATAAAGCAGAGCCCAGCAGCTAAGCTGGAGTCGGTGAGGAGGGGAGTTCAGGATGTGCAACTGCAAATTTGTTGCCAAACTGAGGAATAAAAAAATGTATTGGGGGTGAAGCAGTTTGGAGCATTAAGACATAGGCTGCAGCTTCAAGGAGCACATGGAGTGACGATTTCAACTGGTGAGGAAAAGCTTGGATTGAGACCTGAACTCCTTTGAAGGCCGGGAACGGAGAGATCTGGTGTGTTTCAGGTCTGACCTGGATTTTCTGAGCAAAGATCTGCCCGAGATGACAGTGAAACACACACGGGATGTACTTTGTGAGAGGGCAGCCTGGCAGGAGATGGCAGTGTGTCCATCTCCCACCGCCTTCCCCCTGGGCTCCTGGATTTTACAACCACTCGTTCATGTCCCGCTGCAAACCACGCTCAGCCCACGCTGTCCAGAGGGGAAAGAGTGGGAAAAGCCCTGGGCTTCACCTCTGCTTTTCTTAATTCATTAGAGATGGAGCGTAGGCAAAGGAAGAAATCGTTTTGACAACTGAGTGACTTTGACCATAAGAAGCCAAACACAAGAGGACAGGAGAGATTCGGGGAGGGTTGTGGGATGGCGACTCCCTGTCACCAGGAGGGGTTTGGTTAAAGGGGGAACTGCCCAGGAGGTTCACCTGCTTGCTTCTGTGCTGGGCTTCGGTTACAGGGCTCCTCCTTGGGCTACAACAAAAAGGCTGTGGCAGAAACAGTTCTGCAGGTGTGAGAAACATCTGTGGATGTTTCCTTTTATTTTCTGTTCCTCCAAATACTAACAGACTTTGCCTATGAAGCTCGAGTCCTACAGGAGACTAATGAGGTCCTGTTAGCTACTTTTACAGAAATCATAGCTGCCTTATTAAAGGGGGTGTGTGCTCTATAATGCAAAACCAGATCTAAGATAGCACCGAGCAGGGCCAAACCACTGGTCACTTTTAACTCTTTCTAAGTCTTAACATCTCTCAAAGAGAAACCAAATGTCTCTGAAACTATCTCTCTGTGGGACTGCAGAAAAATTAAAAAGGCCTTTGCAGCAGTGATCTACTGATCTACACCACAATCTGCATTCATAGTCCAATCAACTCATTCATGCCTTGTTAGACCACGTCACCTCAAGGTCAACATATTCAAAGTTGACCTGACTTCTCCTTCCATGCTTTTCCTCTACTAGAATTCTAGCAATTCCACACGAGCCTGCATCGTAGGCTGCCTCTCCTCCTCACAAAGACATTTGGGAAAGTGGGAAGAATGCAGACAGCAGTATGAGCAATTAAGCATGCGAATCCAAGAGCTCGTTTCAAGGCAGTGGAATAGTTTCTATTAAAATGGTGGAGAATTTTAGAAAATAAGAGATGTCACCAGCAAGGTGACATCTTAGCAGATGTAAAACTAACACTTTAGCAGACTTTCTTAGCAGACTGTAAACCTAGGTTTTCAAAAGAAGGTGAGCATAATTGCACGTGAACATCATTATGTCCCAGTGAAACACAGCCCATGTCCTAGGGTTAATGCAGGGGCAAAATCAAGCATCTTGCTTGCTGCATAGCTAGCACTTTTATTTGCCACGTTCACAAGCTCTTTCTGTGTATAAACCATATGCCAAAGGTATTTTCCATTATAAATAAGGTCCCCGGGCAAACAGGTTTTTAAACTAACAACTTAGAGCTCACAAATTAATTCCACGGCGGGTAAAAACGTCACCCCCATTCCACCAGCAGCAGCACCCCCCCTGCCCCCAGCAGAGGCAGGGAAAAGCAGAGGGAAAGCAGACACAGCTTGCAGGCACAGAGCATCGGCTGGGCTCAGCCAGCTGCCCAGGAAGAAACCAATAATGAGGCCTCTGTGAAATGGCTCCCAGGAACACCACCACATATTTTCCCCAGGCTTTAGCAGCCAAATAATGACTGTCTTGAATGCGACAGCAGAAAAGCTTTCTCTGATGAGTGACCATGCCAAAGATTACATCTTAATTGTAGCATATTATTCTCTTTCCCACACCCCCACAATATCCCATATTGCTTTCTGGCTGCACTTAGGTAATTAGACCACAATTGCTGCATACTTCAGAGCATATAGAAATGAAAGCTGTCTTTGTCAAGTGTTTTCTAGCTCTGACAAAGCTACTCCTGATAGCTTTGATTTCCGAGAACTAGATTTCATATTAAACAGCCTGTTTATAATCACACTTTGCTGTTCATGCAATTCTCCCATCAAATCATAGAATGACAGAATGGTTAGAGTTGGAAGGGACCTTAAAGATCAT
>BJBW01003357.1:95424-109567 GCA_004320125.1 Scolopax mira
CTGGCCTTGAACCCCTCCAGGGATGGGGCAGCCACAGTTCTCTGGGCAACCTCTTCCAGTGTCTCACCACCCTCACAGCAAAGAATTTTTTTCCTAACATCTAATCTAAATCTCCCCTCTTTCAGTTTAAAACTGTCTCCCCTCCTCCTATCATTCCACTCCCTGACAGAGAGTCCCTCCCCAGCTCTCCTGTAGCCCCTTCAGGTACTGGAAGTCTGCTAGAAGGTCTCCCTGAAACCTTTTCTTCTCCAGGCTGAACAACCCCAGTTCTCTCAGTCTGTCTCCATAGGAGAGGTGCTCCAGCCCTCTGATCATGGGCCTTCATGGCCCTCCTCTGGACCCATTCCTTTCTGTGCCAAGTCTCATGACAAGTCCCCTTTCAGTCTTTGCAAATTCATGTAATAATAATAGAGAAATTTCCCCTAGCGTGGGAAGTGCACGGACACAGAGATTGCCTCTGTCATCTGACCTAGAAGACCTGTAAAATCCGTGGCAATCATACTTGTTCTCAAACTCATGTTTGAATCAGGCCCATGAAACACAACAGACAGATAGTACTTTTCCAGAGGCTACTTCCAGTTTCCAAATGACCCTGAGCTTATAAAAATACAGAAGATTGCAAAATACGCAGCAGCAAAACACAATGTTCTGATTGTCCCCAATGAAATACTGCTGAAGAAGAACTGGGACTTTTTAAAAAAGCAAGACTACTACTTAGAGTAGGATTCAACCTCTGTATGTTTATATCTCTCAAAACAGGCTTCTATTCACCCAGACGTTAAGTATGGGATCCTACCTGAGAGCTCTCCCCTCTGTTCTCATCACAGGAGAAAGCTAAATGACTTCCACTGATATTTAACTTTTAGATTGTTAAAGTTTTAGTAGTTATAGTGAGATTAACTCTACCTAAACTGAAAAATTTTTTTAAAAATGCCTTGTATCCAACTGTCAGGACATTACAGCCTTTTAATGTGCCTTGAGTGAGGTCCCCCCAAAATGAAGCACACTAAAATGATTCCAATTTTGAAAAACCTATGCAAAAAGAATTTTAGATCTAAAAAGCCCAGATTACTGAGTGCCTATACACTAACACTAGTGTGTAGACACTAGTATATATGTATAGTGTAACTAACACTAGCGCATAATCTATAGATAGCAAATTCTGGAGGACAGGAGTGTTCCAGGGAAGCTAAGTGATGGTCCTTGGAGGCAGAGCTACATACATATGTTGCATATGAAGGGTTTGCTACAGTTGAGATTAAATAATCTTCAAGCAAAAGGAATTAGTGAGAAAAGAGCTATGCAATATCCCAGCACAAGAGAGGCAGCAGTCAGCCATCCAACTTAGCGACAGGCCCAATTTTAAGAACACAACGTTCACCTTGCAACATGCTTTGCAAAGGTAAAGAGCTATTTCAAGCTCAGATTTCTCATTATTCACTCTAATTTATTAAAATAGTGGTTTGTAACTTTTTAGCATCTGTATTTAATTAGGAATGTCAGCTTTTCTTAAATATTTGGTGCATCGCTGCAGGTGCTCCCTGCCCTGAAGA
Organism: Scolopax mira; assembly: GCA_004320125.1. Lineage (NCBI taxonomy): Eukaryota > Metazoa > Chordata > Aves > Charadriiformes > Scolopacidae > Scolopax > Scolopax mira. The sequence goes on from BJBW01003357.1 coordinate 96,978, forward strand.
GTCTCCATTTTACCTAGATAAGGCCAAGGCAGCACATGAGAGAATCCCTGCGGAAATAACTTGTTTCCATGAAAAGAAACGTCCAAGAACAAAGAAGGATTTGGTGGCTTTTGAAGAGCTCTTTGGCAGAGATGAGAATTGATCCCAGATGCCCAGTATCCTCAGCCATGTGCTGCATCTATGTGATCTTCCTTTTCTCCTTGGAGGTGGAAACACAGCCATGTGGCCCTCGGGGAAAGGTGCTGCCTTAACTTCAGTCACGTAAAAATAATCTAAACTGTCTGCCTGTGTGCTCCACATGATCAGTAAAGACTAACTTCTACCTGTGGAGAGAGGAGTACCTTCAAAGGTAGAGGTGACTATGTATGACCTTCAAAGCTGGTCATACCGAGTCTTTTCCTACACACCACTGAACTTTCAGACACCTAGAATTTGGAGAGGAAACATCTATACATCCTGGACCAAAGCATGGGAGGTTAATGTGTAGTCACTTTCCGGGAAAGGTGATGTACAACAGACATGGTTTGAATTTCTTGAATTGGCTCCTTTGAGCTGACTTTCTTGGTTGGTACATGAGAACAGAAAAGATGGCTAAACCTTTGCACGGTAGGAGCAGCACTGACATGGCCAGGTCTTTTCATGGCCTCACTTTGCACCATTTCATTTTAATTTCTCCCCAAGACTAGCATTATCATGTAATTCTGTCCTTTCCATTAGAAGCAGACCTGGGGCAAATGAATACCACCTCTTGCTTCTGGCAGCCCAGGGTATCCTGCAGCTTCACCTCCCCACCCAGGTTACCCCCATTTTGCATGGGGCAAAATAAGACAAAATAAGCCCCATTGCTTCCTGCCCCCCCCCCCCCATCCTATCACTTGGTGCATCTTACTCATTTGCTCTCCTGCTGTGGAGAGGGAAAGATAAAGCTCTGGGCTTGATCCCAACGGACTGAGACAGGAGAAGTTAATCATGGGTCCCGTGGGAATGGTCTCTGAGCTGGATTCCCCCCCCATGCACACCCAAACCCCTCACTGCCTCATCTTGACACACAGCAAATACGATTATAAGATCTAATGAACTGCAACTAATGTAATTCTGAAAGTCTTCACAGCTAATGAAAACCAGGTCTTCCCCTCCTCTATTTAATTGAGATGTTTGGTTCATACACTGTGGAAAATAAACCCTCCATAAAGCTATGTATGAATATTGCATTTACATATCTAGCAAATGCAGTTGCCTATCGGAGTTTTGGGGCTCCTTCTCACTACTGGATATTTAATGGTAGGAAACTATCTGTGAAGGGAAATGGATTTCAGAAAAGAAATGCTTTCTCATGTTGTTTCAAGGGAAATCTCCAGTTTGCATGTCATCTACTAATTACTGCTTTGCAATCTGAACTTGGTACGAGCAGAACATTTCCTCAACATGAATAAATCATGATCCTAATAAAAATACACTCCTCTTGCACCTAAGCAAGAATTGCAAGCCAGCAGCTGGCCTATAGCTTGTAAACTTGGATTTGTTGAATAACAAATGACAAAAAAATAAAAATACCCTTTTCCCCCCTTCCTCCAGTCTGTTCTTTTTGCTGCCTGTTGGCATCAGCTTTTCTGCAATTTAAGCATCACTAGTGCTGCAAGACTCCCCTGCCACTCTGCTTTCCCACGTTTCTATCACTATTTGGGCGGGAAGCGCTACAGTCTGGGTAGTGCTGCAGAGAGAAGGATAAACACACCGTGCCTGCCACAGAAACTTCTGCTGAGTTCAGAGCTGCCACCAAAGCAGGATGGCAGAGAGGCCGTTGCTCTTAGGCAGGACAGGCAGAGCATTGCATCATTTCTTCAAGCTTTCGGTTCTGCGCTGACCCAAATCGTTACTTTTCCCCCACTGACCTTGATCTTGTCAGGGTTTGGAAGCAGAAGAGTAAGACTGGAATTTGATGAAAACCCACAGGATGCAGGATAACTGCTCTCCAGGGATAGGAGAGGGAGTCTAAGCAGCCTAGGTGAGGAGCTGAACAGTCTTACACTGGTGATGTACGAGGGGAAGAGCAAGCTTAGAAACTTTGTACGTTGGTCAGTAGTAAGCACATCTCATGGAATTGGGGATCAGGGAATGGTCAGAGTTGGAAGGGACCTCTAGAGATCATCTAGTCCAAAGCCCTGCCCAGAGCACATCACAGAATCACAGAATCCCCATGGTTGGAAGGGACCTCTGAGATCATCGAGTCCAACCACAAAAAACCACAAAACGCCACGCACACCACAAAAACCACAGCACCCCACCATATCACACCCACCCCCAAACCAATAATCTTGGGCACTACAGCACACCCTGAAGAGCCATGTCTACATGTTTCTTAAACTCCAGGGGTGGCGACTCCACTGGAGTGGATAGTGACAGCCTGGGCAGGCTACTTGCAGGAAAACAACCGTGCCACCTCCTTTTGGAGAACCCTTTCTGAATTTTCAGCTGACTCGTACCCCATGACCTTCGTTTGGGGCAGCTGCTTAACTATTTGCTTTGCTCTGTATGTCCAGGAGTTAATCAGCTAACAGGAGAAAACGAGACTAAGTTCGGCTGGAGGAAAGCAAAACCAACAGAAAGACTCATCACTCTCTTTACCCCAGTTTCACAAGTCTAAAAATAGCAGAAGGGAGCTAACAGATATTATGTGGGCAAGAATGAGAACCAGACGGGAGAGGAAGAATTTATTCTTAGAAAATCCCTCATTTTGGAACGGTTACACACAGGCACGCACTGACCCAAATAGATCATGGCTCATATCATTCCCTAGTGCACGCAAACAGATAAAATGCTGACATGCACCAAAAAGGGTTTGGGGCAAAAAAGCAAGCAAAATCTGCACAGAAACTGCCAAAGGGAAAAAAAAAAATCACAGCAGCCAGTACCCAACTGCTAACAGGCAAAGACAGCACTGCTGGCAAATGCAGGTGAAGCGACAGCAAGGAAAAGGCAAAACAATGATGGAAAATTCAAAGGTCAGCCTGAACAGATGGAGGAAACAAGCCAGTTACCATAGAGTACCCACCGCTGGCTCAGAAGGACTTCCATTTGACCCATTTCTGGATGCCAAAATTGTTCTATTGTGCTGGTGCTGCCAACTGATGGAGCCTCAGTGCCACTGATTTCCCCCTGGCGCAGCTTTCTGGCTTGGCTGGATCACCCACCTCGCTGTGGTGGGTCTCTGCAGATGAGACTGGGGGACTGGGAGACCAAATCCACAGTGTGTCTCACCAGCTGAGAGACAGACCACAGCAAAACAGTCACATGGGCACCAACTACCGTTTCCTCTCTTTTCTTCCTCTCAGCCCTTTCATAGGGCTTTTTCATTTCCTATCAACGAAGTTCCACATGTGAGATGTGATGGGCGGGACTCAGCCACCCATCAGGAAATGCATGAGATGTCCAAGGATGTTGACACATGAATGATGTGTCTGAGCCTCCTATGTTTCCAGGGGCTCCCAGGCAATGGAACCTGGCAAGGGATGCAGCTGATGAGCTCCCAGGGACGCTGTTTAGTTGCCTAAACACTGTCAGCTAGGACTAGAGGATATCCAGAGCTATCTGGATGTTTATGCAGATGTGTCCACAGAGGTGGACACCTCGATGCAGGAACTGCAGGAGATTTGTGCCCTTCTGGCGTGGCAGCTGGAGGCCAAAGGGCATTGGCATATGGCATTTGAAACAGCATTCAGTGCCCTCTCCTCTGGCGGATGAAGCCTGTATCTGGATGTGGTTGGCAGAGGTGGCCCAGGACCTACAGAAAACTCTGTGCTTCCCAGATATTGATTATAGACTCTGAACAATGTCTCAGGGCATCTCAGAAGGTGCTTCTGGGTGGGCAACTGAAAGGGGAAGTGCCTTGCGGTTACTTGCCTAAATTTATTAGTTTTCATCTGCACTTGAATCTCCCACCAGTAATGTCAGGATTAATTGTTACACTGATACAAGCATTTTCCTCTACAATAATTTCCTACACAAGGCTGAATGCTCTTCGCACTAAATCCTCCTCAGAAAGCTGTAAATATTTATGTAGGGATGAAACATTTTAGTGGAATATCAGAAGAGTGCTTATTCTCCAACTCCAGAGCCCCAAGCTCCTTCCAGCTGGCAGGGCAAAACAATGCACATCCAGATTACCAGAAATGCTCGCTACCACAGACCCTATAATCTTTAATTATCTGATGGTGCTTAGGACTCTGGGCAGAGAAGAAAAGCAGCAAATAAACTCATATGAATCTAGTCATCATATGAGTATATAAGAACCCCTCTGCTGGAGCATCAATGTATAGGCTCCCATCAACATTACATTAAACATCCCTATGCAGCTATAGAATGTGTGTGTAAGCATAAGATTAGCAAACAACCACCAAAAGACCCATGTTCAGAAAAAAAAAAAAAGAAAAAGTTCTCCCTTCATGAGTATGTTTAAACAAATTGTTCATTTCCCTGTAATTTTTCAACACTAAAATTTATGTCACTTTATATCACAAAGAGATACATATGTAGGAACTTCTGGCCAAATCTTGTTCCCCATCGCTCTCCTATAATAACTGCTGGCAGAACCACGTCCTCTCTGTGGAATTATGTGTAACTCTAGGTTTTTTATTTTTATATAATGCAACATTAACATACACACCTATGTGCTAAAATATTAAATCTGCATTATAGGCAACTATTTGGCCAACTAATTTACATAAAAGTAGAAAATATATTAAACCCTTGCATTATCCAGTTAAAGAGATCAGCAACATTTATAAAGTTAGAAGAAAATGAAAAGACCTTACAAAAAATACAGAAGCATTCTTCCTGCAACAGAATGTTTCCAGGAATATCAGAAACTGTAAGTCAAATCACGGAGTTCTTCTGTAGGCTGTTCTTGCTTTGCCTTTAATACTGGTGTGCTGCTTTGGGTAAAATAGCAAAGTGTCCTGCAGTTGGTGCTAAGCATTAGTTACTATTTTGTGAAAGTAAGTTGAAACTTTAATGTCAGCCTTCAGTGTGAATCTGCTGAGATTTAGTCTCTTCCCAGAGTAAATCTATTATACTTCAGTAAATAGATGGGATATAAATAAAGCAGGACCTCTGTAGAGTCTAAAACAACAATTGCCACTGTATTAACAGGCTTATGGCAACATTATTTAGAAGTATTTATTTTAAAGTCTCAGCAGGCTTGTCCTGATGCCTATTGTGTAAAACCATCTGCCGAACAGACAAAATCAATCTGAGTGTGTCCTGCTTAGTTTGTAAATTTACCTACTGTGCTAAGTACATAACTCATTATTAAAAACAGTCAGACCTGGTTTTTCCTGAGGGTAAACTAATGTTTCTCATCATCCTGAAAAAAACCCCATACAACCAGAGATAAGGAATAGGTAAGGTGTTTAAGTAAGAGCCCTTATTTGAAAGGCTTACTCCCATGGCCTGAATCAACATGCAAATGTGGGCTCCCAATCATCTTCCCAAGATAATTATAATTCATAATTGGCACTTCTAAAGCGTTTTCACAGAGCTGTGCAAATACTGGCTAATTAGCCACACCAGAATCCCATAGGGTAGGTGAGCAGCTACACTAACCCTCCTGTATATCTGAGCAAATTGCTGGGGAGAACCCCCCCGACCCTCGCCCACCGGAGGGGCTGAGAAGGTGGGGAGGTTTTCTCCAATCCTCTCTTCTGAGAGGAGCTCTGTTTCAACAGAGCTCTGGAAATAGTGGCCAAACCTCAGTTCGTTATCCAAAGTCCCATGACACAAAAGGTCTAGCCATTCAAATGTCAGAATAAAGCCTGAGGATTTGATACGAGTGCCTGCAGTATTTACATAAGGATGGGACCCTCTTCTGCTGAGGAACATTAAAAAAATTATGTACTGCACAGTTATGGCTTATTCCCAGGAAAAAAAAATAAAAAAATTACACAGGTACTTTGAACTAAACAGCAGAAAAAAAAGCTCTAGATGTATGGAGTGAGACACTCCTTTACTAAAAATTCAGAAGAATCCTATCCACTGTGTACCCAAAAGGAGGGGTGAATAAAATGTGGAAGTCCCACTAAAGCCTCCAAGAGGCTCTACCTTCATCAGGTCATAAAACACAGAAGGAAAGCAAGTCATTTGTCCAGAAGAAGGGTCTACAAATGGCGTGAAGTTCCTTGAAAGCTACAGCATCAAGTCCGCCATTGAACAGTGCATTAAATCCTGGCTGCATTAAATCCAACTCTTCAATTAAATTGCCCTTAGGAAAGCAATGATTATTCATTGGTGTCTCAGGTTTTCCGGTTTGAACCAGTAAACACTAATAATGGCTTTATTCCAGAGCTTTGTTATTAATTGTGACATTCAGAGGTGACAAAGAGGTCTTTCCCAAATAATTGTATTATCACAAGCTTACAGTGTATACAATATACAGAAAGAATACAAACGTTGGTTTATTTGGTGTAATCCTGCTTTGTCTATTGAAGCCATTGGGTATATGTTGTGTCTAATTCCAGCTACAATCTCTTCAGGGCAAAGATCGTGTCCCTGTGGTTTTGTAAAGCCTCATTCACAGTTATAATGGAGTATAAATCAAATGAATGAGGAACTGCGGGAATTTATTTTCCATTTATCAGGAATTCACAAGTGAGGATTTACATATTTTTAGATGGGTGTTATTAAGATAGTATCTTCCAGAGATCCGGTTCACTTCTGTTGTTTAGAAATTGGGAAATGGCTTTTAACCTAACCGCAACAACTATTGAGGTAAAAATAATAACAGGCCAACTCAAACTGGCGTGGTGTCTGGCTGAATGCCAAGTCCAGTGCCATTCCACTCCGGAGTTCACTCCTCAGCCCAGCTCATCTGTAACTGCTTCTGAGATAAGCAGTTTTCCATCCCTGGTATAGAGTATTAATATGATGGTATTTTAACTACTGCATTAGTTATCTCCTCTAAGCAAGGGTAGACAAAACAAATCGTAGGAGTAGAGCGGAACTGGATGCTCCAGTGAACAAAATTCATCAAAAGTCACCCAAACCAAAGGCGCAGAGATTATGCTCAGGCTGCAATATGATAAAAGGACAAAAAGGGGCTTCTGTGCCCAGAAGGCTTATTTATATTATTTATATCGGTGGGAAAAAGAAGGAGAAACAGTCCTACAAAAATTATTAACATTGTCTACATTTGTCACTCCTGGCCACTTGTCTCCCTGATGCTGGAGCAGGGGCTGGGGGCTGGTGGCCACAGCCAGAAACACACGGTCAGCAACAATATCGGAGAGTCATCACCCAAAGCAAGTCTATGCTACTTTTTTTGTGCCCATTTTTTTTTTCCTCTTCACGAGGAAGAGAGAAGCAAACAGTGCCAATTTTTATCTCTCTGTGGAAATATGTTCATGAAAACAAGCACTGAGTCTGCTCTGAGGCTTTGAGGATAAACTCAAAGGACCTCAGGAGACTGCTGGGGTCCTGCAGCTAGAGCTGGCAAGTCAGTGAAAGCATAAGGTGACTTTGGTCTGTACAAATAAAGGATGGAGGTTAGGGTGAGTGCCTCTTTTCAGGTACACCAGTGTTCACCTAGAGTAGGTAAAATACAGCCATACTGGTCAAATGAGCTGGCTGTGTTTTTACAAATGTTGATTGTCCATAGGGTTTGGTCCCTATGACCAGAGCACGGAATTTCAGATGGACATTCCCCATCCATCAAGATGCCAAGATCAACTCACTATTTTTCTCGTTTTTCTTCTCACTTAACAAAACTAAAACCAGCAAAGGGAACAACACGTGAGATCAACTCTGCATACCAGGGTGGGAAATGCAACCATTTCCACCATCTTAATAACAGAAGTGGCCGTTCACCCTCCAAAGACTTTAGGGCATAATAGCAGCTGCTCATCCTCTGAGCACAGCCAAGTGTTGGAAAGAGGTGCTGAGAGCCTTTGTCCTAGAATGACATGTCACTGGTTTAAACGTTATGTGAGGAAATTACTTCAATTGCCTGTATCAGCCCGTGACTGAAATGCTCCTCTCTGGGTCACTGCTTCGGCAGGAGTGATGCAAATGTCTTTCTCTGGTCCCAGTGTCATTTGAGAAGAACTTGTGTGTATCTAAATGTCTAGAAAGCCTCACCGCAAAATAAAATGAAAGCAAATTGCCCCAGTAAAACAGCTTTGCAAAATATTAGCTAATAATGATCATTTTTGTTCACAAGTCTTACATATGAAGATCCAATCTGTTGCAAGTATGAAAACTGAAAGAGCAAGAATTGTTATTATTGAGATAAATGTTGCAGTTCAAACATCACAGACCATATTAAAGGCATTCACAATTGGCTCTGAGATGAAAAGAGAAAAAGAATCCCAAACTGACACTGTGGTAGGAAGGTTAGTGGTGATCAGAGTGCTAATGACCATGAGAGAAACACGAGCTATTTTTTTTTTTAAGCATCATTATCTAGTGGCCTTGAGTGCTAATCAAAACAAGGATTATAATGCCCGCTTTAATGGGGTTTGTCTCAGTAATGCTTCTAAATGGAAAAAACTACATTAAACCCAGACAAGCTACAAAGAAAGATAAATGGGAAAACAACACACTGAAAACCTAAAGATTCTTTTAATCTACTATTAACTGAGTTACCATCCGTGGCATTCACAGTTAACAGCGGTTTTCTAAGCCATTTGCTGAATTGTAGAACTAAAATAGAAATGTTGCTGTCCTTCTGTTTAAAACAGCAGATTAAATAAGGCCCAAATTAACCTCCAGAAAGGCTGATTTGGCAAATACTGTACTAGAACAGGCTGCGTATCTATTTTTTCTTCTTTATAAACAAGGAAAGCAGCTTTCCTGGAGTTTTTTCCTAAAGTAAACAGAGGGAACCTGTCCCTACCATATAGAAGTAGTGATACTTTCGTGTTCATTTAGAGGCAAGAGTGAAATGTTTCCAGGGGCCCAGTCTTGCAAAGACGGATTAGCTCTTTGTTCACGGTGCACACAAAATGTAGCATCATGCATCCTATCTTGAGAACATTTTCAATAAAGGTCTTTACAAACTGAAGCTGTAGCTTAGGGAGCACAAAATTCAGTCTGTAATTAATGGGTTCTCTGGTTTAGAGAGAAAAAATTGCTATGCTTTGTATTGCTTTTGTAAAACAGTTGCTCTCCTGCTCTCAGGGGACTGGAAAGGTCAGTGGTGTTGAATATGCATGATTTATAAAGTACTCTGGAATGAGAGGTGCTGCGTAAATGTAAGATATTATTAGAGCATACTCTCTTTAATTGACATACCCTGAAGTGGAATTGGGTGTGCCATAAGAGCAGAACAAAGAAACCAAGTTAGTCTGATGACACTGGATTGTCCAGGGCTGCTCAGTCTCGGACAGCGCAGGATAAATTCATCTCACAGACAGATTTATCTAACGCTGAAAGTTATTGCTGTTCATCTGGAACTGGTGATATGTAGATATGAATTCGAAGACTGTGTTATCCAGAAATGACTTAAGTAGGCAAAGATGACAAATTACTCTGTACCACGATGAAAAAGCAGCTCCTGAAGCAGCTGTAGCCATGGGAGCTCCTGTGTAGCCTGTCTACCTTCCACAGAATCTCTGCCCTACACAGCCCAGTTCCCAAGTGGATGCTGGGGCTGCTTGGGATGCCAAAATCCTCAAGTGCTTTGCCAACCCACCTTCAGGGGGCACTTTTGGACTCAAAACATGCATCCTATTTATCCCTGGCTTTGATGGAGGCTTCCAAATTCCCGTTGCAGATTTGAACCTTGAGATTTGTCGACTTACAGCTATATCCAAAGAGCCTTCCGAAAACCCAGTCCCCTACCAAACTGAGCAAGAATGAGTGGGACTGGGCTAGTGGCCCCATCCCCTCACAGGGAAGCATAAATTATGGTGTTACCCCACTTCTTGGGATAGATTCCAATTTCTCTCTTTCTTCTGACCACAACAGTCTATAATTGGACACTGCAATAAATAATCAGTTTTAAAGAGATTTTAAAATATTTTAACAGCTGAGCCAATGACATTATTAGTCCACTTTACCATAAATGGAAAAACTCCCATTTCCTCTCCCAAAGAAACACAGAGATTGCAGATTATATTCTGAATTCTTTTCAAAACTTAGGCCAAAGGATCTCACCAGCACAGTCTGTTCCCCTTCACATTATTTCCACTCTCACAGATTCTTTTATCTAATTCCCTTTCTCCCTGAAGTTTATACTGTCATTCCAAACATTTTTCAACTGCACTTCTCTTCCCTCCTCTTAAATTCCCTATCTCTCATCAGCCATCTAAACCCCTTCTTCAAATAATGCTATTTTCTTTCAGAAAAATGACACAATGAATTCAGCACTACAAAGTAATCTGTCCTACCTTTTCTCCTGTGCCAAACCAAACCATTTTAGATCCTTTTTTTTTTTTAAAAAAAAAAATCCCAACCAAAGCCAAGCCAAAACACACAATACAGCACTTTAGCAAAAAGTATATGAGCTTCCTGCTCCTAAAGGGAAAAAATGAAGTTCTTACTTTTGAATGCATTCATGCTTTCTCATGCAAATTCATACATCTGCCTGGGAGGTAAAGACGATTCAGGTTATCTACATTTGAGAGAATAGTTACATGAAGTTATTGCATAAAATGATTGATTTTCTAGCCACAGAACTTTTCTTCAAGGATAACATCAAAGTTATTCTCATCTATGCAAACACCTGTTATCTGCATGAAAAAAGCTCTTAATTGCCTCTATACTGAAAAAATGCTATTGTATTTTTCTCTTCACTGATGACTTAAGTATTTGGTTTCTTCTACTGTCTTTGGAAAATTTTTATTCTTAATAGATTTGGTCCTTTGGCTACAGCTAAGTGGCTGTAGTAATGGCTACACTATATATGATTAAAGTGTGCTCTAACTGAAAGCATTTGCCATCTGGGGACTACCCTTCCCATTTGTCCTTGCCCTGTGTTTCCAGTTCTCCTTTCCTAAGGAGAATAACAAAAATCAGTATGGCTTTTTAACTGAGGGAATGACATTTTTAGCTCTGAGGCCTACGTGTAAATGCAAATTTCCAGCTGTTAGAACAAAGAAATAGCAAACATGAGGCAGATGTTAATGTATTACCCATTGTTGGTTATACAAGCAAAAATCAACTTTAAAAATCCCCCAGCTATTCCAGTAATGAAAGCTTACTTGCTTGGGTATTTACACAGACCTGTGCCTACAGAAATAAGATATAACTAGTTTCTTGCAATCCATGGAGTCTAGTCAAATCCACTGTGTTGTTTCTTCCTCTTCTGATATTAACAATCTGTGGGCTAGAACATACGGCCAATGGAATAATCTCCAGGTGTTTATTCTGCTTAGGAATCTGATGAATGCCCAAAACCCATGTAGGGTCTTTACTTCATAGTATCATAGTATCTAGAGAATTCTGCATCCTATGCTACAGCACCACTTCTCAGGACCATATTCAGCTCAAAAACTAAAATTCCATGTTTGGTTTCTATCAAGTACCACTTGACCAAAAGTCTCCAAGCCCTTATGAAGCCAGTGTAGGCCAAGCAACCGCTTGGAGATTCTGAACAACTCTTGCTTTCCTTTGAACCCACCAACTGGAAAACCCACAGCACATCTGTGAATGAAGGTGCTTCTGGCTCTATCTAGTACCTTTGTTGCTTCTACCACCTTCTAACCCTTGGAAAATTTTGAATTAGTTGTCCTGGCAGAATGAACACAAGTCATAGCCAGAGGCATGGAGCAGCACAGATATTCAGAGCCTGCTTATGGTTTAGACTCTCCTCCAGAGTCTCCGGCCTCTCTCTAGTTCTCACTGTCTCACATCTCTCCTCACCTCATGTCATCCCTCCCACAGATCTCAAATCTCCATGAATCCTGAAGGTCCTTCCTTCTGATGTTAATACAGCAGTGACTTCTGACCGTCTTGTGTCAGGCACATTTGTGTTTGTAATTCCTTTCACACTAGGCAATTCGTTAGGGGCTCTGTTTTGATTATCAAAATGTGTGAACACAATTTTGTGTCTCGTCTGTACAGGGTCACTCTTATGTCAGCTCATTTTTGACTGTGACAGTCTTTTCCCATCCTAAACGCAAAACAGTATTTACATTTGGTTAGTTAAAATATTTACATTGCACATTCAAATGATGCGTTTTCCCAGTGATAAGGCTCTCTGTGGTATTTCCTCCTGTACCTACTATGCAGCGGAAACAGATGATTAAGATGAATATTCTGGGTGTCTCTAAACAAGCAGATTAAGGAAACAAGCAGCACTGCTATACTGTCCTAACACTGCTGGACTTTCTAACATCCATGCAGGCTGTGCAATCTGCCTAGCACTGCATGAAAGCCTCTCTTATAGGCCCTCAAATTGGAAGAGCTACACAATTTCCAGCGCATTTCAAATCAATTCTTCATTCATTGACTGTTTGTTTGTTCACTTGGTGCATGAAGTAGAGTAAAACCAACAGAAGGAGATCCTGGGAGAGGGGGTGAGGATGATGCTGTTTACTGAACATCATAGAATCATGGAGTGGTTTGGGTTGGAAGGGACCTTCAAGATCATCGAGTTC
>BJBW01003358.1:0-28552 GCA_004320125.1 Scolopax mira
ATAAGCTGGAACATAGGAGGTTCCACTCAAATACGAGAAAAAACTGCTTCCCAGTGAGGGTGATGGAAGAGGCTGCCCAGGGAGGTCATGGAATCCCCTTCTCTGGAGATCTTCAAGACCCGCCTGGATGCCGTCCTGAGTGCCATGTTCTAGCTCTGGGCGATCCTGCTTCAGCAGGGGAGTTGGACTAGATGATCTCTACGGTCCCTTCCAACTCTAAAAGTTCAGTGAAATTCAGTGAAACCCAGCTGGGCGCATCCTTGGATGGAGCAGGAATTTCAAGGCACCACCCCAGGGACACAGGGCTCAGGTCTGTCCCCCAAGGACGAAGGACAGGAGGGCACAGAGCCCGTTTCTCCTGGCTGTGGGGCTCTGGCCTGATTTGAGCTCACAGGACAGTGAGCCATCAAGGTGCATTATGAGAACTCACTCCCTCAAAGGAGAACGTCATCTCGCAACCTCACCCAGAGAAATCACACTCGCACAAGGTACTTGCATGTTATGTGGGACAGTTTGGGACCAGAATAACTTCCCCTCCTGGCTGATCAGCATGTGAATAAATCAGCCACAGCCAAAAATAACCTCTGGACCTTTTTTGGCTCCTCCCTGCAAAATAGTTTGGGAAGGGGGATGCTAGAAAGAGGCAAAGATCTAGTTAGTACAGCTGCCAGGCACTGAATTACGGGCAGATTAACAGGATTATTGAGGCTGTAAACTTTGTACAAACTCATCTTTCCCCTCACTGTCTGCAGCCCCTGGCACCATGAATTTCTGGATGGGGATCAGTAGTAGGCACCACCACTGAGCCTGTTTTATTTTTGATTAAGAGCTTGAGATCATGTTTATGACACCTGTGTTAATGCCACAACAAGGCTATAAACACCTCTCCTGATTTTGGAAGCCAGGAAGGCCAGGCTTTGGCAGGAGAGGATGTGTTTGAAGATGCACTGTACTCACAAGACTCCCTGAAAGGTGAGCATTGGTCTGGAAGTGTGGCTGGACACCCCCTCTTCCCCAGGCTCCATCCATCCGATGTGTAGCCCAGCTCCTACCTCCTGGCTATCAAACCCCCCCCAGGGCACCACACGGCCACCAGCCCCACAGCAGCACATCTCTTCTGTCCCAGCACATTAGCCACATCGCAAGTGATGCTAGCCAGAGAGGTAAAACCCATCTGTAATCATAGAGAAAATTCATTTTTGCCAGGAAAAGGTAGAAACGGGAGCTTTAAATCAATGCACCTGGAGGATGGGCAGAAATTTTGGGAGAAGATCCCTTGCCGTGCTGTACCATCCTGCCCTGATGATGGATGGTCTCCTCTCTGAAAGGATGGATGGACAGTCCAGGCAGGAAGAGCATCCTTCCCTGCCACACATCCTCCCGGAACAGCGCTTGCTATTTAAAGGAATCGGCCACACTCTGTCAACAACATCTCAGCTCCCCGCGGAGGAGCCAGGCCCGTGCCCTGGCGTTCCCTGGCATGACCCATTGGCACACAGCAGCAGGGGCTGGGCACGGCCGGGGCTGCAGGAGAGAGCGGCATCACGCAGCAAAACACCCTGGGAACTGCCCTCTCCTGGAAACCAGCCGCAAGGGACAGGAGGACAAGGGAAATGAGCTCTCATCTGCCACTTGTTTTCTTCCTTTTTATTCTTTTTTTTTTTTCCCCAGTGCAATTAAAGGCAGCCACCCAGCCGGGACCTCCTCGTGCTTGCTAAGAGAAGCGTGGCAGAAACTGAAAAGAGTCAGCTGAAAAAAAAAATAAAATCTGCATTTTCAGATAAATTCCAGCCTTGTCAGTCCTGCAGGATTACACTGCTGGAGGAAGTGACCCAGGAACTAATTTAAAACACCAAGGTGGAGATTCAGGAAAGGAAGGGCAACTTGGAGGACGCAGGGTGAGTCCCTCCCGGGCAGTGACTTTTAGCCCTATCTTTTGGAGGAGGTTTGATACTGGGCTCCAAGGTCCCTCCACCTCCCTGCTGTGGGATGAAATGGTTGAACTGGGGGTGAGGGCAGGTAGGGCTGCTCCATGCTCAGCTTTGCACAAAAATGAGAGAGGGAGATGAACACCCACTTCATTCCTTAGGGCATCCTCACCGTGCAAATTAAACAAGAGGGCTTCACGGTGTCCCCACAAGGATTTTAACCTGCTTGACCACAGCACAAATGGAAGCAAAATCCAGTTATATCAGCGCAACTTTTTTTAGCAAAGAGCCTTGAATCATTTTTTGCTACTTCTGCTCCAGATGGGCCCAAATACAGACCTGTCCCCCAACGCTGCAGTTGTTTCATGTGATATTTTCCCTTCCTCCCTCCCAAATGCCAACTTGTGTGAGCACACCCACACGTGCACCCACCACCAAGCTTTTTGGCATCATTTGCTCACAGAGGAGCCCTTTAAGCACTGGTACTTCCCACCCGTGTCCCTCAGGAGCCTGGCCAGGGCTCGGACCCACCTGCAGAGCCCACGCCAGAGCCCTCACCCTCGGCCTCACTGTCATCTCCACATTTGGCATTTCACAGAAAACATCTGTAAAGTGGGGGGTTGTTATTGCATTTAACACCTCTCATCAGAGAGAAAAGCCGGGCAATGGATCTAACATCCTTCCTCTCCAGTTAATAACCCAGAGACCTCCCAGCTCACTTTTGGGAGCCATCTGGGAAACCTCAGGCACATTAAAGCATTCTCTAGGAAGAAATTAATTGTAAAATAATGTTTCAAGGTTTTCTAAAGAATCCAGTATCTTTCTGCTTTGCTGGAAAACATGAAATGGCACTGCTCAGGCAGTGGACAGACTCGTGCCAAAGTAGCTCCCTGTCTGCAGAGAATGGAGACCTCCAGAAGCACTTTAGTTGGGTCCCAGTTTGGGTTCAGCACCCTGTGAGGCTCTAGGGCTGCCTCCCACTGCTTCGGTGTGAACTCCCACCTCCAACACAGTGCCAGGCTTTTTCCCAGCACTGACTCACAGCCACGATCTCCTCACCCTCCACACCACAACCCCATCACCCCTCTTCCTCACATCACCGTCCTCATCCCCATCCCAAACCCCCTGCACCGCAGTGGGAGCTTCCTGAAAGGGCAAGGCTTACAAAAAGGGCCCTCAAAGGATACAGACAAGGAGGTTTTGAGGGTGCTTTTTATTCCTGGCACCTTGTCAGACAATTAAGACAGGCAGGAACCCAAATCTCCAGCCAGTTCAATCCCCAGCATCTGCACTTCAACTGCTGGTGAGTGTCAAGGCACAGCTGGACCGAAGCACTGGTGCAGAGCAAGACTCCTGCGCCCTTACCATGAGGCCAGAAAGCTGCACAGAGACACATGAGTCATTAAATCCCACATCTGCCAAGCCACAGCTGAGTTGGCCACCCCAGAAAGCCAGATTTGTCCATCAGTCCCACCACTGGTGCCTCAGGAACATGCCAAGGGGGGTCTCCTCGACCCTCCAACAGGTGATACAGGTCCCAGACAACCTGTGGTCTGTCTCCTGGAAAAAAGATGCAGGAGGAACAAGCACCAAAGCCAGGAAGTCCATGCACCTGAGCACCTCTGGGTGCCAGGGTGACAGCACCAGTGACCTGTGCTGGTGGCTCCTTGACAAATTTCCAGTGAAGTCCTCAGAAATCAGTCCTGTTTCCCAACCACCATTGTCCAGAGATGCAGAGACATCGCAGCACCCTCGAGAGCACAGACACCTGAGACTCCTGGACCATCAGAGTTACAAAGACACCAACTGCCCACCTCTTCTAATGCCCAGGCAGCACCACAACCAAGAAACTCCCAAACCACACAGGCAGGTTCATCCAGTTACCAAACTCCAGCTCACACCTTTCCTCTGCACTGACTCACAAAATGCTGTGGTGGTGTCAAACCCACCAGGAGAACCTCATTCCAGTGTATGAGCAGATGGTGGCAAACGAGCTTAAATGAACACTTTGCTAACCCTGACTTGGCCAAAATCAGGGTGTCCCCAGAAGGTTTTGAACAGCTTTAACAAAACCCAGCTTTCTAAGCCAATTGCTGTTATAATGATGCAATTTAGGGGATAAACAAGCCCTTCAAGGCTGGTATTATTCAGAAGAAAATCATGGTGTCTGGAGGCAGCTTGCCACGGCTGTGATGAGACAGTACCAGCCGACATAGGATGGGAACCAGCATGAGCACAGCTGGAACTCACCAGGCTGGCTGGATGCTCACTGGGCTGGTCCAGCCCCGAGGGCAGCGGGCATCCACCCAGTGCCAATGTCCAGGCTGGACCAGCTTGGTGAGCATCTGCCCTGTTCTGAGTTGGCCCAGCTTAGAGGACATTTATCTGGTACCAAGATCTGGAATCAGCCCCGTGAGCATCCATCTAGTGAGCATCCTCATGAACTGGTCCAGCCTGGAGCTCAGTGCCAGGCAGATGCTCACTGGGGCTGACAGAGCCCAGAGCTGGGTGCTGGGGGATGCTCGTGGGGCTGATCCAGCTTTGAGCTTGCCACCGGGTGGATGCTCGTAGGGCGGATGCTCACAGGCTGGAGACGGTGCTGAGGGAGGCGGGAGGATAGAGCCCTGGGAAATCAGAGGAGCAGGAGAAGGCCAGGGTAAGGCCAGCCTCACCAGGATGCCTGCCCTCCCCCTCAGTGTAAGGTGGAAGCATCGGGTGCAAAAGGAACAGCTCAGGACCAGAGTGGGGGGCTGCCAGGGGCAGAGAGCAGCTGAACATCAAGGAACCCCCCCTCCTCACTCCTGGGTTACAGGAATCATGACCTCCCCCATGCCATGCAGCTTCCAGGGGGGTGGATGTGCTTACCCTTTTACCCCTCCTCCCTGCACCCCCAGCAGGGACAGAGCAGCACATCTGCCTGGCGCACCCCCTTGTCTGTGGCCAGTGGTGTGGGGGGCACAGCAACCCCTTGGCTCAGAGACCCAGACTGGGGGGTCTCTGGGGGGACAGCAAGTCCCCTTGTGACACAGCTCGGGGGTGAGGATGCCTTCCCCCCCCAGCCCAGACTCAACCCAAGGGAAAAGGGTGAGCTCAGCACACCCTCTGACTCCGACACCCCCTCCGAGGGCTAACGCGGGGGGAGACAAAGCACCCCTGGGCTGAGGCACCCCCTCCCGGCGGACAGAGCATCCCCGCGGGGCACGGCAGGGCAGAGCATCCTCAGCCCAGCCCCACCCGGGGGGTAACGGGGAGCAAAGTCCCACCGGCCCAGCCCCACAGGGGCAGCAGAGCATCCCCGGGTGTAAGAGAGCATCCCGGGGGGGGGGGGGAGCAAAAGTGGCAGAGCCTCCCGAGTCCAGCCCCACCAGGGGGGCCAAAGGGGGGGGCTGAGCATCCCACTCCCGGCCCCGCGGGGAGCGCAGCATCCCCCGTGGGCAGCGTGGGGCCGCCCGGCCCCGCCCGCACTCACCGACCGCCGAACTCGCTGGAAGCCGCCGCCGCCGCCGCCGCTGCCTCCCGCTGCCCGCCCCGCCCACTGCGTCACCGTCCCCGCCTGGCCACGCCCCGCCTGGCCACGCCCCGCCTGGGGGTTGAGGGTACAGGGCAGGGGATGGGGGGGCAGGAGTCTTCGTGGGGGACAGACACCTCCCGGGGAGGGGAACACCGTCCTTGGGGGTGAATCCCCCCAGGAGGGTCAGGAGTACCCTCGGGGGACAGAAATCTCCTTGGAAGGGCAGGAAGATCCCTTGGAAGGAAGGAAGCTCCTTGGGGGCAGGAACCCCCTGGGGGAGGAGGGCAGAAAGCACCTCCGGGAGGTCTCATCCAGCCCCAGAGGCAGGAGCAGACCTGAGTTGTGGTACCACCGAGCCCCTGGTGTCCTTTTCCCACCCAGCTGCATGAGGAGCAAAGATGGGGGAAAGCCCCATACGCTCCCCATGACCCCCTCCTCGCTCTGACAAGGCCTCTGGGGGGACAGGGTGTGTTACCCCTCCTGATTTCAGCAGTGCTCAGTGTGTGAGGCTGAACCATTGCCCTTGGCTCCTTCCCCGGGGAGAGTCTCTCACACCCTAAAATAGGATTTGAGACAGAGAAGTGCACTGGGAGCAGATGAAGGGCTTACCTGCCCCAGCCCCCTGCCCAGCACAGGGAAGGGTCATTAGTAGATAAGCAATTAATTTGGAGGCCCTGAAACCACAAGATGCTGCTCCTACCCTTGCACAGCCATCAGCATCCCCAGGCTGTCGCTGAGGAACCCTTCTCAGCGATGCAGCAGCAGTCAAGCAGAGTCACTGGCATCACCAGACAGCAGCACCAGGTCCTTCATCCCACCAGGCTTCCTCAGGGACATCTAGCTCATTCCTTAGTATTTTTGCTGAAGGAATTTGGGGGCATCTCAGATAAATATCCCCAACCCGCTGGAGGAGCGAGCGTGCTGGATCCGAATGGCACTTACAAACAACCACCCTCATGTTGCTTTTGTCCTGACCTGATAAAATTTCATCTGTTTTCCACGTGCCAGAGTTTTCCAAGCTGAGACAACCTCTGCTTTTTAAAAATAACACTGTGACAAAGTTCTCAGATAATGGTGATGAATAAATAGCATAGTCCCAGGAAAACATTTTCAAGTACCATAGAGGTGGATAAAGACATCATCACTAGGATCTGGTTGTATTAACTGCCATTCCCCTTAATTCATATTAATTGTCTCAAAACCAGAGAGATTAGAAATAGCATTTCTGTCAAGGAATGGCCTTTCCTGTCTGGGACGATCCAAAGTCTTCTCAATCATCAGATATGCTTTTTGCTGATAAAACGTTCTTAATATATTTTAAGAAACGCTGAGAGAAAGAAATGCAGTCAGGAAGTAAGTTATAGAGACCTTTAGTTCCTGGCCATGCCTGTAAAGCAGAAGAAATGTGGATTTCTCTGTACCCCATGTGCTACCTCGCTCCGGGGAGGCACAAGACCTGAAGCCACAGCCCTGAAAGCATCTCACTGTGGACCCGGCCTCCCAAGAGCTGAACCAGCTCCTCTGGTCTTGCAGGAAAGGAGTGTAGATGGAAAATGCAGCACATTGGGGCTGTCCAGTGGTGCCCCCAGTTGTCGGAGGTAGAGTGGGACAGGGCTTGTGCTCTTCTGTGTTGTGTAAATCCCAAATGAGGGAAGCGGGACCCCCCCCAGCCTCCCAGTATGGATGCCCCAAGGACTGACTGGGAATCCCAACCAGCATTTGCTGTTGGCAGTGCCCAGATCCCCGTTTCAGTGTGGCACAAGTGTTCAGGGGGACACAGGCCCCGAAATCTCCATCAGACTCTGGGATGTCACTCCCATTTCCCTTTGCAGATCCTCTTTAAGTGATTCCTCCCCCACGGCCACGAGGTGGCATCACTTCAACACTCCCTGAGCACACCATTTAGCCCTAACAAAAATAAATACAGTTTACAGTGCTCCCGGTCACAGCTCGGTGGCCGCCTGCAGGGTTGGGGGTGGGGAGCACAGCTGTGGCACCCCAGGGTGGTGGCAGACACCCAAGGCTGGGGACATGGGCGGAGCAGGGGGCTCAAGGGACCGCAGGAGGGGAATCTCTCAGGCATTGGCACTGGGGAGGTGCTCAGGGGCTGCAGGCACTAGGGAATCATTACTGGGAGGGGCAACTGGCTCAGAGCCCCTGCATACTGGGAGGACTGGAGGGTGGTATGTCAGAGGTGCTCCTTACTGGGAGGACTGGCAGGGGGGCACAATTACCTTAGAGGCCCTTGTAAATGGGAGGATTATGAGGGTAAGGAGGGGAGATTGCATCAGAGGCCCTTATTACTGGGAGGACTGGGGGACAATTGTCTCAGAGGTCCCTGTCATGGGAAGCACTGGGGAGACAGCTACTCCAGAGGCCTTTGTAACTGGGAGGACTGGGGGACAATTACCCCAGAGATCCTTGGTGCTGGACTGGGAGTGGGGAGGGAGAGATTCCTCAAATGCCCTCATTACTGTGAGGGGGCAATTATCTCAGAGACCCTCGTTACTGGGGGGGGGAATCCTCCCAGGGGCCCTCGTTACTGGGAGGACTGGTGGGGCGGTTGCCCGCAGGCCGTCGGTGCTGGGAGGGGCGGGGTGACCGGCACTGGGGTTACTGGGAGGACTGGGCAGGAGGGGCGGGGGGCAGTTCATCCAGAGAGAGCGACTCTTTTCCCCCGACGCCGTGACGCAAGAGCGGCGCGCCGTCGCGGCGCGGTGACGTCACGATCTCGCGCGGAACGGGGGGGCGGTGCTGTCCCCGCGGCCCTGCTGCGGCCCGGGCGGGACATGGCCCCGCGCGGCCGCCCCGCTGCCGCCGCCGCCGCCGCCATGCCCAAGAGGGGCGCCCGAAAACGCCTCAAGTTCCGGGCCGATGACGTGTGCTCCGAGCGCGGTGAGGAGCGGGCCCCGGGGCCTCAGGGGAGCGGGGCCTGGCCGGGCCTGGAGCCGGGGCCTGAGGGGTGCCAGGGCCCGGCCCTGCCGGGGGAAGAAGGCCGGAGATGGACGGCCCCCCCTGGATTGGGGCTTGAGGGACGACGTGGCTTCGCTCGGGGGGTTGAGAGGCCTGGGTTAGGCCGGGATGAGGGGAGGCGGGGACAGGAAGGGAGCTGGGCCGCGTTCGGGGTTGTGGAGGGAGGGGGCCGGCTCTGGCTGGAGGTGGGGGGATCTGGCTTGGTCTGGGAATCGGGGAATGAGTCTTGGTCTGCGAAATTTGGGCTGTGTGTGAGGGGGGTGTGGGCTTTGGTGTTGGCTGAGGTGGAGAGAGGCCCAGGCTGGGCTGAGCAGGGGGTGGATCCCTTAGGCCTGGTTAGACCCAGGATGTGCTTGTGCTAGAGATCAGCTGGGGGTTCCTGTCCCGCACCTCTCTCTTGGGGCTCCTTTTCCTGCTGCTGCATGGCCTTCTCACGCCTCTGTTCCTGTGGGGAGTGTCCCCTTGAGGGTTTGCAGCTCTTAGACCTTGTATCCCCTCCCCTGTAATCCATAATCCCGCTGACACCCTGTCTCCTGACTCTTCTGCAGTGACGGTGGCAGATTATGCTAACTCAGACCCAGCCGTTGTGAAATCTGGACGGGTGAAAAAAGCTGTGGCCAATGCAGTTCAGCAGGAAGGTGAGTCTTCACTGGAAACCTGCCTGCCCTGGGCTGCCTGCCTCTTTGCTGGCCTCTGCATAATGTGGGAAAGGCTCCCTCCGTGGCTTGAGAAAATCTGTTTCATTTGGTGCCTGAAAAGGAGTCTCTGTTTTCCTGATGAATCAGATTTTTAGGAGATTTTGTAGAAAGCCTGAAGAAAGTCCTGTAAGAATTGCTGAGTCTTGGTGCCTGAAATTCCTGAATGGAATGCCTCTTTCCATTAGCTATGGGGTGTTATCTCCTGCTCGAAGCAGAAAATAATGTGGTAGGAATCTTTATTACTTTATTACCTCATATAAAAATATAGAGAACTTTATTACAAGGTAAAATAAAGTTATGATAGTTCTGGTAAATGTGTACCCCCCTGTGCCACAAGGAGGTCTGCTGAGGGTGTTGCTATTTTTTTGGTGAACTGCATAAACAAGCAGTTTCCTGGAAGGGTATTGCAGTATTTTGTTATCTACTTCCTCCTTGTATTTTAGCTGCTGAACTAACACGCTCTGTTTACTTAATAAATGCAAATGAGTCCTCACATCCAGCACTGCCTGCTTTGTCCAGTTTAACCCTGCTCCCAAAATCCTGCTGGGTTGCCAGCTCACCTCCCACGCTATCTGGGTGACTCCAGGTCACAGCAGTTCCCTTGGGTCTTTGCAGTGCAGAGTCACTGGGGCTTCCCCCTCCTTCTTCAGGGATCCCCAGGAATCTCTCCTCCCCAGCCCCAGGGCTGTGCTACGTCTTATCTGGTGCAGTCATGGCCTGTTACAGCGTTATCTGCTGCAGTGTCACCATGGCATGGGGACAGCAAGCAGCTGGGCTCACTCACCTCCTGGCTCCAAATAAACATGGCAATGTGTGTGTGACTACCAGCGAGCAGGAGCTTCCTGGGGAGGTGAGCAAAGGCCAGGTGGAGTTTTCCTGAGCTTTTTCCCTTCCCTGGACTAACCCCCAGGGGAGGGGTGGGAATTGCTGCTGTGAGCAGAAGAAAGGGTGCCTCTGCAGGATTGCAGCACAGTGTGATTCCGTGTGTAAATGGATGTGTGTTGTCAACAGATGTTGATTTTTCCTTTGCAGACTGTGACAATTTCTTTTTCTAAACCCCTCTCTGAGTCTCCATCCCTTGTTGTGCTCTTTTGCCTGGCTGTATTTGATGTCATAACTTTCTGCCATTTGTGTTGCCATCTATTTCTCTGTTTGCCTGTAAAAGGGCAGGTAGAGAGGGCAGCATGATTTGACAGTGAGGGACACCACTGTCATGAATGTGGCAGTTTACAAAGTAAACTGCAAAGTGAAATGAAACTGGTTTAACAAAGCACTGAAAGTATCTCTAGTCAGTGGCTATAGTCAAGATCTAATTTAAGACTGCCTTTCCATCTGCTGTCTTACTGTTTCAAAACCTTGTTCTGTGGTTAGAAATGAGAACATCTCACCCAAATTTATTTATGGTCAGTTCCTGATACATTTTTTTTTCCCCTTGTCACTCTGTCCCTTTAATTCAAATAGCACTTTTTGCTCTCCAGTGGCTCCGGTGACTGTAACTGTCATGTATGAAACCTTCCTGGGCTTCAGTTTGGTTTGGGATAGAATAGCTTCATCCAAGCACATTAGGTTGAAATTCAGCTTTTCTTAAGTGATTTTTACAGACTATTTGCAAGGCATTTGTAAAGCTGTTCCAATGCTGGTCTTTCTATGACAGCCCCTCAAGCAGCTGTGACATAGGACCACACCTTTGTTTTTCAATTACTGCCTCTTACGTGGTTTTTTCTGCCCTAACGATCCCTCAATTTACAGATCAAATTATAAAAATAGTATTTCCTGACAGGGCTGTGTCTAAACATCTCCCCAGAGGCAGCAAAAATACCAAACTCAACTGATTTAACTTGTTTTCCTCGTTAGGGTAGAGTCTTTCCCTCCACTGAACTCTTAGGTAAGTAGAGTTCCTGTGTGCTTGGCACTTAGTTGTATCGCTGATGGATTGGGTGTCATCAGCCACGGGATCCCTTTATCCTGCTGAGAAGGAGGTGTATCTGCTCTGTTCCCAGAGCAGCTCCAGGGAAGGTGCTGGCTCTGGACAGGCTGAAGGCTGGTCATGCAAGGGCAGCTCTGATATGCAGGGAAACCAGTTAGCACTGGAGAGAAAGAGCCTGTTGTTTTATTCAGAACTGTAACCACCTTCAGCTAAACCAATGGGATCATCTGCATAACGTGCTGGTAATCGTCCTCATTGTTCATTCTTTAAAATAAAAAGCTGAATAATTATGTTTTCAATTCACTCAGCCTGCTAATCCTTCTCTGACAAGGTATTCGTGGGGCCCAGGATTTACTCACTCATGTGGAACTCCAGAAAGCTTTAGTGCCTTGTTTCTTAGCAGGGGCAGTGGTTCCACTGAAGTATCTCCTGAACTTGGATCACCTTTTCCTCTCTGCTGGTAAACTTAACTGTGTCATTGCTTGTCATTCTAGTAAAATCCCTCTGTGGTTTGGAAGCTTCTTGTGTTCCTGCTGAGGAAGTTCTCTCCGTGTCAGGAGAGTCTTGTGACAGCAGCGATGAAATGGATACCAAGGAAAATATCAACGGCAGAGCTGCATCTAGAAAAAAGAAGAGCAAAAGGCACAAAGGTGTGGTCACCAGCAGCTCCTGGGGGCTCTGTTTAGGCTCTTTCTGCATCTTCTGTGGGTGTGATGTTAATGATTGCTATTTACAGGCTAATCACGGGGCATTCTCTGACTGTGTGCACACTTAAACCTGCTGGCACCTGGTAAGAGGTGTTGCCTTTTCACAAAGGCAGAGCCTTGGGCATGAAATGAAAGCCTGAGAGCTCCTGGCTTTCAGTAAACTTCTCTCAGTCTTGGAAAAATGAATTCTGCTCTTCGAAAGGGTTGTGAAACTTTGCTGCTGGACATGTTACTTCACTGAACACGCAGTTGGTGAAAGCAGGGTTTGCTTTGGGGAAAAAACAATGCTGCTTTCCACAATGCATGGATTTTGCCAACTAATGCTCTGTTTTCAGGATGTTTCCAAGGCTGTGGTTACAAATGGGGATAGAGGGCTTTTCTTTTCCAGCAAGTGGGTGAATTTGGCCCTAGTGGCATGATAGTAAGACAATTCCAGGGAGCCTCATCCCTCAGCATTTTCACTTTGTGCAACTTTAGAAAGCAATTTGCCACACAGGGTAAGCAGCCAGCGGTTCTGCTGCACTGTGGAATCCTGCAGGAGTTTGTAATAACAGGTTGCTTTTAGGTTGAGAAATAAATTTTAACTTGGTTTTTTTGAGCTTAAGAAAAACTTTATTAATGCTGATTCTCATTTGTGTAACACATCAACATCCACCCCAACCTGTAGGTGCACAGCACTCCTCTGGGAGATGAATTTAAGCTCTTAATTAGATATCCTTCAGAATTCTGTGAATATAAGAATATCTAAGTGGCTACACTTAGGGGAGTTATGAGTCTGGAAGGACAGTAGTCTCTTCTACCACAAGTTTGTCTTACTTATTTCTGATACATGCATAGGGAAGAAAAAATGGTGATAGCCCAATGGTGTTTCTGTCTGCACTCTGAGGTTCGTCAGTTGTGGAGTTTGGTGGTTTCTTGAGCCAGAGCTGAAGGAGCAAAGTGGACGTTGGAGCCCGTTGTGGGTGTGCCTGCCATAAATCTGGAGTGGTGCAGGGAAGTGAGCACATCCAGGGCTCTCCTTGGCCAGGAACATAGCAATTAGACTAAGCTCTTGGAATAATTGCTCTGCCACTCCTGAAGAACAGAAATCTGAGGGGAGACGTTATTAATGCTCTGAAGTATCTAAAGGGTGGATTGAGGGAGGATGGAGCCAGATTTCTCGGGTTCCCAGAGGATGGGGCTGGACTCTTTTCAGTGGTTCCCAGTGACAGGACGAGGGGCAACAGGCATAAGCTGGAATGTAGAAAATTCCATTCAAATATGAGAAAAAACTTCTTTCCAGTGAGGGTGGCAGAGCCCTGGCAGAGGCTGCCCAGGGAGGGAAAGATCTCCCTTCTCTGGAGATCTTCAAGCCCTGCCTTGATGCTGTCCTGAGGGATGTGCTCTGGGCAACCCTGCTTTGGCCGGGGAGTTGGACTAGATGATCTCTAGAGGTCCCATCCAACTCTGACAATTCTGTGATTCTATATAATTAGCACATGAGGATAAAGTTGCTGTCCTTTGTTATTAACCTGCTGTCTCAGGATTAGATCCAGCACCTTCAAGTTCTTAAACACCTTCTTTGTGCCACTTGTTCCCAGACCTCAGGGCAGGTTTTTCTCTTAGCACTGTACAAGCTTTATGGTTTCTTTCTTTTTTTCTATATGTTCCTAATGCTTGGTATTGTTTAGCTATTTATGTTCTTTAAAAGTGTTTTTCTCCTAAAGTTGGAGCAATGCCTGTGGAAAAACGTGTGCTGGTAACTTAAAAACACCACGGGAATGAAAGGAGGTTCTGAGCCTTCAGTTCTGGTTGGGCGGTTCTGACACCTCTGAGGGGAAGAACAAGCCATTCTCTTCATGTGATTTGCATTAAATGTTTCCCATTGCATTAAATGTTTAATGAAATTACAGGTTTAAGATAAGTGGCTGATCAGCCAGTCACAGAAGAGAATTGCTTGCCCTCCCTAGCAGAGCTCCTACAAAAATACTGTGGCAGTGTCTTAATGTTCAGGGACTTCTAATGGAAAGCATTTTTTTATGACCTTTTAAGTGAGCAGTTTTGATAAAAATGCATGAGCTTTTGCCCTCGTTTACATAAAGTTGTCTCTGTCTTTGCCATCCAATTTTTAGTCCTCTACTTAAGTGTTATTTTTCTGCTGTGAAAGGGTCAAGCATGGGAACGGGGTCCAGGAAGGCTGTGGGGTTTCCATCCTTGGATGCAGTCAGAACTTGATTGGACAAGATCCCCGAGAAAATTATATAATTCATCCTGCTTTGAGGAGGGCTGTTTGGACTAGAGACCTCCAGAGAACCCTTTCAGCCTGAATTATTCTTTGAATCTGCAAATTTGCACTTGTGCAGACAGTGCAGCTGAGATAAACGATGTGTCCAGGAAAGGGGAGCTGTAATGGCTGTGCCGGGGGGGCAAGCACATGCTGCTGAAAACATTGGTAGCAATGAAATTGTGCTAACTAGGGTTTGTTTAGCTGCTAATTACTGCTCTAACATTCCTTCATTGCATTTAGAAGACCCTGACGGGGGTGGTGGAGAAGAATACCCCATCGATATCTGGCTGCTGTTGGCTTCCTACATTCGCCCTGAAGACATTGTCCGGTTTTCTTTGATTTGCAAGAAAGCCTGGACTGTTACTTGCACTGCTGCCTTCTGGACCAGGCTCTATAGAAGGTGAGACCTTAGAGAATTTTAAATACTATTTGTAGGAGGTTTCATCAATGACAGCTCTCTGGAGAGCTATAAATAAGGGAATAATTCTCTGTAGCTCAGGGTCCTCTGATGTTTGCTTATTGAGATGGTGACACAGGCTTCATTTGTCAAGAGGTTGTGGTCTGTTGCATCTGCTCTGGATCTGGAAATGGATCTGTGTGACATATTCCTGTATGCTCCATATAAAATCTCAAATTATTGTGTGCTTTTCTGCTTGCCATGGCCTGCTCCTGCCTGTAACAGTGTGCTTTGTGTGTAAAGCACTCAAAGTGCTTACAGTAGGGTCAGTGCCATTTCCTTACTGAGAGACAGGCAAACATCACTGATAGAAACTTGCCCTGCCTCAAGCTTTGATGATGGCCACCTTCCTGTAATTAGGATGACCTGAGAGAAACTGTGGGGTTTTGGAACTGTTGCAGTGCCAGAAGTAAGTTATAAATAAAGTAAGAGAAGAGCAAACGGGCTGGTCAAAAGTTGAAACAAATCCTTGTGTCCTGGAGCATGTCATTTGCATTCTCCTTCAGGACAGAACATTCTCTTTAAATTTCTCTATCTGTGCCCCAGGAGGCACAAGCAATAGGAGCACAGAGCAGACAGCAGCCATGGTCATCCTCACACCTGGTTTTTAGTGTGAAGTTCTCCAGCAAAGAGAACTTTGGCGTTTGCTCAAAGAATGACCCGTGATTGTCCTGGTGGGCGCTCGGACTGTGCAGAACCCTCTGCAGGCACAGGGTGGGGCTCAGCTAAAGCAAGTCCTCGAGAACCTGCAGGAATCTGCAGGGCTTTGTGCATTCTGTAGCTCAAACACCATCGGGTCTCTGTGTGGGGCAAACTCTGTGAGGAGTTAGTGAGGAATTGTAGCTTGTTTTGCTTATGTGTGAGCTGGAAACCTGGGTGATGTCTTTAAGACTTCAGCAGTACAATCCCTTTGAAGCTCTCAGAGTTGACAAGAGTCCTCTGATCAATCAGTGTTTGGTTTTTGATCTTTTCATAGCCCTCTCCTCACATCTCTGCTGTTCTGAGCCTTCAGCACGTGTTGGGTTTGTCTTTGGCTTTTCAGGCACTACAGCCTGGACGCGTACCTGCCCCTGCGCTTGCGGCCGGAGTCCATGGAGAAGCTGCACTGTCTCCGAGCGTGTGTCATCCGGTCGCTCTACCACATGTACGAGCCCTTTGCATCTCGAGTCTCCAGGAATCCAGCTATTCCAGACAGTACTCCCAGCACTTTAAAAAATTCCAGAGTAAGTGAAATCACTAAGGGAGTTGGATATTTCTGAAATGGTGCTCTTTCTAGTTTTTTTATTCTCTTTCCAGTAGAAAAATAAATGATGTTTAGGTGGTCGCAAGTGAAGCTTGGGTGTAGGATGGTTATTAACTCTGAAGAGTGATTTTTAAAAGGATGCTGGTTACTTGTGTCCATACAGCTGCTACTGCAGAGGAATCTACTTGCTCTTCTGAGTAACTTCTGCCCAAGTGCTACCTTACAACAGCTTTGTAATCACTAAAAAGGCACTTGCTTCATTGGATGTTGGAACTGGTAGGGATATTTGTGTGTCTCCCCTCCTCTGTTGCAAATTAGTTGCTGAAAGGAGGTAACAATAGGGTCAGCTTTTTTTATCTTCTGCTTTATTCTCATCCTGTCTGCCAGAATACCTCTTTTCTCCATAGCAGGCATCTGGAGACATCAGCAGTGACACTGATAGCCTCTGAAAGGGAGTCATGTCACGTTGTGTTCCTGTAGGTCATCCATCATCTCTGGTGTCTGGGCGAGGGAGGGCAGATGGCGGCACAGTCGTGAGCATGGCACGTGTGCAGAGAGATTGTCTGCTTTGGGCCTGGGGCTGCAGTTGTGTTGGGCTGAGAAGGGTTTGTCTCTGGTGTGGGCAGGCAATTCCCTTTGCTATCCCAGCTTGGAACACTTGCATATCCATTTCTCTTTAATTACTGTTTACCATTAACTCTGAAATGCCTTTGTGTCTCTTGTTT
Source organism: Scolopax mira (assembly GCA_004320125.1). NCBI lineage: Eukaryota > Metazoa > Chordata > Aves > Charadriiformes > Scolopacidae > Scolopax > Scolopax mira. The sequence goes on from BJBW01003358.1 coordinate 16,436, forward strand.
GGTTTTTAACTTGCAACTGGCTGATACTCCCGTGAGCAGCTTAAGCAACAGAATTCTCCACCCTCCAAATCCAAAGTCAAAAAGCTGTTGAGTGAGGTTTTTGGAGCCAAACTGAAGTGGTTTTGGTTCACCAGTTGTACTTTCTTTTCCATGCAGAATAGAATAATCCCACCTTATGTGACATCCCTCCTGTCTTCCTTCTTCTTAGGGAGCATCCAGCAGTGACACACGCAGGTGGTGCTGCAGAGCAGCAGAAAAGCACACAGTGCTGTGGGTCATCTGACCTCTGCATCAGAGCTCTCTGTTCTCTTCCCAAATCCCCTGTTTGGGTATCGTCTTTCTTAAAAAATAAAAAGCAGAACATTTCTAGGAAATTTCAAGTTCACCTTTAGTCTGTCTGAGTCTAACTTCCTGCCACTGCTCAGATCTGGTAGTGGGGCTGTTCGCAGCTGGAAACCCGGCGGTGATGCTGGCAGGCTTGGCATTTTGGAAGCATTTGTGTTGACATCATAACGGCTTTGGTGCCCACTGCTAGTGCTTCTACTGTACTAACGGTTTGAGGAAGATTCCTGAAGTGCAGTTTTGGGGTTTTTTTTATTATGCAGCTTTTAAAAAAGGAAATTAAATGGTGACGAGGCTTTGTTAGAACAATAGAGGTTGGACCTAACCCCTTGGAGCATAAACGAGCCATCCCGAGTCTGATCATGCTGTACATCTGCATTGTGAGACTCTGAGCTCCAGCTGTGTTTCTGTGCACTGAGATGCCTCAGCACAGTGGGTCTGGAGGAGGATCTGACATTGCCTCCCCACATTCTTGCTTTCATGGGCTTGATTATACCTTCACGGGTCATTGAAACTAATGGCAAATGCCGACATAAACTGCATGTGGCAAGAGGAGACCCCAGACCCGGGTGTTATCAAATCTAGCTTTTCCTCTTTAATTTCCTTTTTTCTTTCCCTAGCCTAGCTTGTGTGGGACACTGGAGCCGTTATGGTGTCAGCAGAAGTGTTTGCCCTTTAAAGACACCCCCATTATTTTTGGTGGAGCGGCAGGCCGTACAGCGCGTCTGAAGGGCAGGACGGCTGACCCGTGGACGACATCCTCTGCCCCTTAGGAGGTACTGACTGTTTTGTGCTTCGCTACTTGCCATGACCAAACAAAAGATCTGGAGAACATTTTTATTGGAAAGAATTGAGGGCCACCACTCCAGTGTGGAGGTTACTTGGTGCATGTTTCTGAGCTTGACACCACATCGCTTTGGTGTTTACCTCGTGAAGATTGTCGAGATAAAGATAAGGACTCTAGTTTATGGACATGAAGTAAAGGGTCTCATATCACCTGTAGTCTCTAATTTCAGAGCCCCCATGGTGGAGCTTTGTTTTAGTTGGGGTCACACTGTCCTGGAATGAAATTAAATGTGTGCTTCACCCCACAGCCCAGTCAGGCCTTCTCCTGGTGTGGAAGAGACTGTATGGGTCTTGAGGAGTTGTCATCCTTACCCATATTACTATTCCTTTTGCTGCTGACACTGCTAGAAGATAAGACCAGCCGTGGTGGGCTGGCAGCTGTGGTGTAGAAACACTTAGTGATGGTGAGACTGACTTGCACATTCTTTTCCTGGCTGTTAAAGGGTAGCTGCTTCCACTCACTGGTAGGCTGGGGATTTACTACTTAGTCTAATATGGGAGTTCTGCTGGGACTCCTGCTGGAACGAGTTCTGCATGCTGGGATGGATCCTGTGGACCACACAGTACTATCAGGATGAAGTTGGAGGACTGCTGGTGTATGTCTGTGTGGGAGGGCAGTGCTGGTTGTCTCTGATACTGTAGGCCCTGTTCTCATTATCTTTTAAAAAGAGGCAGTAGGTTGATCAGGCTGTGCTATCCTGGCAGTGGTTTTGTGCTCTGAAGTACAACAGTCGGTGCCTAGTGATGTCAAGGTCTTCTTTTGACACCAAAAGTGTCTTAGGAGCTTCCTTATCTGACACCTCGTACCTCATATAATGGTCTTTGCATTTCCCTCTGGATTCTCTCCTTGATCCTTATTCTGATTTTAGTTGTTACTCACTCTAGTCTTGTTTGGAGTCCAGTTTAATAGGAGTTCTTGGTGGGTGTGTGGGAGCAGGTGAATCTGGACTGCTCGTTTCTGCCTTAAGAAAGGCACAAATTACACAGTGGGATTTCTCCATTGAGCACGTCAGTGGCTACGAGTTGTATCATCCAGTTGCGTGATGAGTTGACCAACTTGACACTGGGAGACCTAAATGCTGAGTGTGTTCTTTGAACATAATTTGAATAAATGGTTCCTAACTGCTCCTGTGGAATTGTGTTTGTAATTGGAAGCCTTTATGCTCTACTAAATCTTATTTCAAGTTGTGCCTTTAAGAATTTCATAATTTTGTGTTTCTTTTTTTTTCTTCACCTCAGTGTCTGCTTTTCTGGTGCAAAAAGATTGAAGGGAACAGACAAGAAGCAATGTGGGAATTCAACTTCAAGTTCAAAAAGCAGGTATGAAAGAAGAACCAGGATGGTGGTGACTCTTTTTAAAGCAGTGATGATTTTTTTCTGGGTGGTATAAAAGAAAAAACTTTGAGTTCAGATATTAAATGGAAACTCTGACTCCCGTGATAAACCAAAGCACATTCTGAAACTGCACTCAGTTTTGAGTGTTACCAAGATGTTTAGAATCCTACATTTTTATTTCCTCATCTGGTTTCCTTTCTCCACTGTAATATGTGGATCATTTGTTACTGTAATCTAATATTTGGGTCATCGCTACTGATTACAGTCAAATAGTCTGTTATCTTGTAGCAGTGGTCAAAATGTGGACCAAAATCTGAAAGAACTTGTTTTACAGTTGGAAGGATTCCCCAGGGAAGCAAAGAAATCTGACGGTGAAAACCTCCAGTAATGGGTCTTAGGAGAAGCACATAGTTTTGGGTAGCCTGGGAATCCTGCAAATCACCTGTCCTGAGTGATGGCTTTTGTTGTCCATGTAACACTGTGTCCAAACTTGTGGTTACGGGGTGAGAACCTCCTGCTCAGCACTGGGGAGGAGCAGCCAAACTCCCATCATGGGTTCCCGCTTAGCTGAATAGGTCTCTCTTTCTTTCAAGTCTCCCAGATTCAAGAGCAAGTGTTGCAAAGTTCTTCAGCCACCGATTCAGTATGAAGAAGTGCATACAAATCCGGATCAGGATTGCTGTCTGCTGCAGATCACCACCTTCAACTTCATATTCGTGCCAATAGTCATGGGCATGACGTTTACCTTGGTGAGAGCTTGAGAAACGCGCAAGGCAAAGAGCGCGTGTGGTGTTTCTGTGATGAGGTGAAGAGGACACCCCTTTTTGGTGGTGTGTAAATCACACTGCTGCCTCAACAAACCAATTCTGGGAATTTTAAGGTTAATGATCACAGGAAATGCTGAGGATCTCCTCAGATCAGCTTCTGCGTTTCCATCGGGTCTTCCCGATTTGGTGCACAAACACAGGTGATGTAGAAAATCTGCAGGGAGCATCTGGGGCAGAGTAGGTGTCTGTGCTCCAGCAGGGTACACGAGGTGGGGACGCAGGAGAAAAGGAGGTTTCCTTCCTCAAGTAAATATCTCCTTACCTTACAGTAAATTCTGAGAGCAAAAACCTACGAGAGCAAACTCTTTCAATGTGTATATGGTCCCTGGCTGGTGATTGCTGGGAGAAGGAGCAGCTTTTGAACCAAATTCTGCAGACTCAGCTCCAGAGAGTGGCAGAGCTGGCTGTGCTTAGGCAAGAGCAGTGGCAAAGTGTGGGGCAGCACATCAGCTGCACGTGGCAGTCAGCGTTTCAGAGTGACCTGTGTCCAGGAGAGCTTCAGTCTGTCCTCGTGTAAGAGTAGGGCAGTGAGGTGCAGACTTCCTCCGGCACCCGTTTGCTTTCAGGTTCCCTTCTGACATTATTATTTGGGGTTTCCAGTTAGAGAAAACTGCTTTGAATCCAGTGCTGTAGATTCAACACCTGGAAATACCTTAGACTTGTATAATTTAGAGGAATTTAGAAACCAAAATCTAAAAGTGAACTCTTGAGAACTCTTTATTCGTCACTTTGATTTGCTGAAACCCCCTCCTGGTCTCTTTTCTTGCAGTTCACCATCAACGTGAGCACAGACATGAGGCACCATCGCGTGCGCCTGGTGTTCCAGGACGCCCCAGTTCGCAATGGGAAGAAGCCTCGGCTGGAGCAGGGGGTGCAGGTGGTGCTGGACCCGGTGCACAGCGTGCGGCTCCTGGATTGGTGGCATCCCCAGTACCCCTTCTCTCCCAAAGCTTAGTGCCCTCCCGAGGCCGCAGGGGCCAGCGGGTGACTGCATCTGACAGGCTGAAGAGAATTTCTAGGAGCCAAGAAATCCTATTTTTATTTCTTAAATAAATTCTGCAGTCTCCTTGCAAGTGGTTGAAGCTACTGGGCTAGTCTGTATGTATATAACTTCTGGTCAGTGATGGGCAGAGCTGAGTGTAAAGCAGAAACTATTTGTAAACACACTTTTATGTAAAATTCATGTTTTATGATTTGAAAGGAGCTCCTTGGAACTGTTCATTTAAAATCCTTTTGGTGCTAATGGAAGTGGTCCTGTTTTCTGTTCCTCAAGATGCAGGAGGCTTTGTTTTCCAGCTTTAGTATGACCAGAAACGATTTACAAAAAAAGAAAAACTAATCCATGTTTGTTTTACTGCAGTGGGATTGCATTCAGTGTGATGTGTCAGTGTCTGAGCAGCAGTGACCAACAATAATGCTCGTTCACAGTCGAAACAGATAGGAGTTTAAGGAAAGAAAAAAAGCATAAAGGATCAAACAAAGGAATTATTTTAAAGAGGATTTGTAAGGCAAAAGTCTTTCTTGAGTGTAAAATCCTCCCAAGTTCTCTCACTGATGTTTCCTCTTTGAAAAGAAGATCTAAACGTTTAAAAACAGAAGGTGCTTTTTAGAGAAGATAAATGGAGGGAGAGGAAATAGAGGGAATAAAGAAAACTCACTGAAGCAGTGATGGAGGACTCTGCTTCTTCCAAGAGCAGAGCAGCAGCGCTGGCCTGGTGACACGGGGAAGCCCAGAAGCAACTGGTGATCTGGTTCCTCACTAAAATTAATTTCTGTGAGGAAGAGAAGAAGCCCCAGAATTTGTGACCCTGGATTGATTGAGAAGGAGAGAGGCTGGTCTGGTCTGTCGTGTCCAGGATGGATTGGGCTGGAGATTTAATTCAGTGGGTGAAGATCTCGCAGTGGAGGAGAGGTGGCAGCAGAGCAGGGCCTGGAGCACAGGTGAGTGACTGGAAATAGTCACTCTGGGCTGGGTTTTACCATCTGTTGATTAGTTCCTCGGTCCTGTTTCACATCAGATCATGTCACAACGTAGGAATAACAACTTTTCCATGTCTAATGTTTAGTGAAGCTCCAGGAAGGAGAGGGAGTTCTGCCATCTCAGTCTGAATCTAAACCCCACCATCCCCCTGTGAGGAGTTTCTTGCAGGTTCCTCAGCCACTCTGTAAATCATCACCAAGGACACCCACCCCAACCATGGATCTGCACTAGAGGCTCCATGATGTTGATGTCAAACAAACATATTTGAGAAGACAGTTCCCCTTTTCACCGCTGCTGATGCCAACAGTCAAATTCTGAAACTAGATTGGTTGGAGTAGAGATACAGGGCAAGGAAAACGTGCCCTAACTGTGACAGTGAGGCTGCTTGCCATGATGGTGGTGCCTGGTTGGAGCTGTGATGCCTCTGTGGTGCAGGAGAGGACAGGCAGCACGTTGGAGCTGTGTCAGGCTGTGGGCCCTGCACTTTGGGTGCTGTGCCTTGAACTCAGAGGGACCTGCTCCACCACAAGGGGTGATGGAGTCTTCTCTTTGCCGTGGAGTTACATACATTGAAATAGGTGAGGAGTCCTCACTCGCCACGTGGTGGAGTTTCTCCACTGGAGTTTAGTATCTGAAATTGTAGCTTGCAATTGTCTATTGTCTTGCATGGGGATTCTCTCTGGGCTGGGGTAAACTCTCCTCGGACGGTGTTGATCAGAGCCTGTTTTCTGCAGAATCCAAGGCACTTTGAAGAGCGTTTTTCAAGGTATTTTCCACCATGTACCCTGAAAACCCCTCTGTTTTACAGGATGATAGCAGGGCCTGGTAATTGTCTGCCTGATAACTGGTGCTTGTGGAGGTGGAGGGTGAGAGCAGAGACATTAGGTTCCCAGCTCAGGGCTGGGTGGCAGCAGGATGGGATGGAGCAGGATGGGATCTGGCTGCTGACCCTGCTGAGGGCCTGGACTGGCTCTTGCCCCTCTGAAGAAATAGGTGCATTTCTCACATCTGTGGGAGCAGGAATATGCTCTAATCAGGCACGGGGCATGTCCAGGGTATGTTTAATGTCCTGGGGTACGTGCTCCAAAGGGCTAAGGGCTCTCAGCCGCGTTGCTCCCCGGGCAGCTGGTTGGTGAGTGCTGCGGGCAGTGCAGGCTCTAATGGCAGGAGGCAGGTGGACGGGGTGTTTCCTGCTCCCAACAGATGTGCTGGTTTCAAATAAGGAAATTTCAGTACAGACAGATGTCCCTAACCCTTGAGTCATAGAATTGTTTAGGCTGGAAAAGACCTTTAAGATCATCAAGTCCAACTATTAACCCAGCACTGCCAAGTCCACCACTAAACCATGTCTGTAAGTGCCACATCTACACGTGGCACTGCTACATCTTTTAAATATCTCCAGGGATGGTGATTCTACCACTTCCCTGGGCACCCTATTCTAGGTGTGTATAAATTGTGGATAAATTTTTCCTAATATCCATCCTAAACCTCCCCTGGTGCAACTTGAGGCCCTTTCCTCTTGTCCCATTGTCTGTTCCTTGGGAGAGGAAACTGACACACGCACCCTCCGCTGCCTACACTGTCCTCTCAGGGCGTTGTAGAGAGTGAGGTCTCCCCTCAGCCTCCTCCAGGCTGAACACCCCCAGCTCCCTCAGCTGCTCCTCATAAGACTTGTGTTCCAGCCCCCTCACCAGCTCTGCCACCCTTCTCTGGACCCACTCCAGCACCTCAAGGTCTTTCTTGGAGTGAAGGGCCCAGAACTGGATCCAGCACTTGAGGTGGGGCCTCACCAGTGCCCAATACAGGGGCTTGGTAACCTCCTGAGACCTGCTGGTCACACTGTTCCTGTTACAGGCCAAGATGCTGGTGGCTTCTTGGTCACCTGGGCACACTGCTGGTTTATATTCAGCCAGCTGTCACCCAACACCCATGGGTCTTTTTCCCCCAGCCTGGAGCATCCATGGGGTGGTTTTGACCCAGGTCCAGGACCTGGCACTTCGCCTTGTTGAACCTCAGATCATTGGTTTCAGCCCATCGCTCCAACCTGTCCAGATCCTTCTGTAGAGCCTTCCTACCATCCAGCAGATCAACAATCCTCCACAACTTGGTGTCCTCTGAGAACTTACTGAGGGTGCACTCAATCCCTTCATTCATATCATTGATATTAAACAGAAACCAGCCCCAATACTGAGCCCTGGGGGATACCACTTGTGACCGGCCACCAACTGGATTTAACTCTCTGGTCCTGGCCTCCAGCCAGATTTTCACCCAACAAAGAACATTCCTGTCCAAGCCATAGGCAACCAGTTTCTCCTGGAGGACACTGTGGGAAATGGTGTCAAAGGCTTTGCTGAAGTCCAGGTAAACAACATTCACAGCTTTTCCCTCGTCCACCAGGCAGGTCACTTTGTCATTGAAGGAGGTCAGGTTGGTCAGGTCTGCCTTTCACGAACCCAGGCTGATTTCCTGGTTGTCCTCTATGTGCCGCGTGATGACACTCAAGGTGACCTGTTCCATAACCTTCCCTGGCACTGAGATCAGACTGACAGACGTGGAGTTCTCCAGATCCTCCTTCTGGCCTGTTCTTGTAGGTGGGAATCACATTTGCTACCCTCCAGTCACCTGGGACTTCCCTGGTGAGCCAGGACTGTTGATGATGAATGATGGCAAGCGGTTTAGTGAGCACCTCCACCAGCTCCCTCAGTACCTTTGGGTAGGTCCCCTCTGGTCCCATAGACTGTGTGTGTCTCAGGGCTGTAGCAGGTCCCTCACCACTTCCCCGTGGCCTTGGTCACTCTGTTTCCCTCCACACCCAACAAAGGATGGAGATTCTCCTTAACTCTCCTTTTGTTACAGGAACATTTTTCATCGTCTTTTGTGGCAGTAGCCAGGTTCAGTTCTAGTTGGGCTTTGCCCCTTCTAATTTTCTCCCCGTGTCACCTCATGACATCCTTCTAGTCCTCCTAAGTGGCCTGTCCCTTCTCCTGAAGGTGGTAAACTCTCTTTTTTTTTTCCTGAATTCCACCCAAAGCTCTGTTCAGCCGGCCTGATCTTCCCTGCTGGCTGCAGGAACAAGCATGTGGGGACAGCTGGCTCCTGAGCCTTTAAGGTTTCCCTCTTGATGAATGTCCAGCCTTTCTGGACTCCTTTGCCCTTCAGGACTGTCTCCCAATGGACTTTGACAGCCAGGCTCCTGAGCAGGCCAAAGTCTGCCCTCCAGAGGTCCAAGGTGTCAGTTCTGCTGACTTCACTCCTCCTGCAAGAACTGCAAACTCTATCATTAGTGATCGCTCTGCCCAATGCAGCCTCCAACCATCGCACCCCCCACAAGTCTTTGCTCACAAACAGCAGGTCCAGCAGGGCTCCTTCCTTAGTTGGCTCCATCACCAGCTGTGTCAGGAAGTTCCCCTCAATACGTGCCAGGAACCCCCTGACGGTTTCCTGTCTGCTATTGTGTTTCCAGCAGACGTCTGGTAAGTTGAAGTCCCCCCGAGAACAAGGGAGAGTCATCATGAGATTTCTCCCAGCTGCTTAGAGAATGTTTTATCTGTCTCTTCATCCTGGTTGGGTGGTCTATAACAGACTCTCACCATGATATCTGCCTGTTGGCCTTCCCCCTGATTCTTACCCATAAACACTCAACCTCATCATCACCATCATTAATCTATAGACAATCAAATCCCTCCTAACACCCAGGTCCACTCCACCACCTCTCCTTCCTTCCTTATCCCTTCTGAAGAGTTTCTAGTCATCTCTTGCATCACTCCAATCGTGAGAGTCATCCCACTGTGTTTCTATGATGGCAACTATGTCATGGTTTTCTGGCTGCACAATGGCTTCCAGCTTTTCCTGCCTGTTGCCCATCCATGTTGATGTTGATGCACTTCAGTTTTGCTATTGATCCTGTGACCTAATTCCTACCCGACCATTCTCTCTAGGAGCTTTCGTGGTTTCTAACACATCAATAACTCTTGCATCTTTACTGTTGCATGGATCTCTGTCTCCTGCCTCCACTGGGATGGCAGACTGAAGGAGCACACACTGTCCATCAAACATTGGCACCCTAGAGACACCTGTCTCTACCCAGTCTGGTTTTACCCCTTCAAATCTGGCTTAAAGCTCTTTCAGTGAGCCCTGTCAACTCCTGCACAAAGATTCTGTCCCTTGGAGACAGGCATACCCCATCCGTCACCGCCAGCCCAAAATTCTGCTGGTAACACCAGGCTTGGAGCCAGGTACTGATCTGCTGGGTCCTCCCATTTCTTCCCTCATCATTCCCTGCAAGGACAGAGAACACTACTTATGCTCCCAATCCCTCAACCAGTTGTCCCAAAGCCCTGAAGTCTCTCTCGGTCACCCTCTGACTTCTCATTGCAGCTAACACCTCATCCCCCAGTCTGCAAGGATTGTTCCAGCCCAGGGGCAGAACCCTGCACTTGCTCTTGTTGAACCTCATGAGGTTCACCTGGGCCTACCTCTCCAGCCTGTCCAGGTCCCTCTGGATGACATCCCATCCCTCTGGTCTATCGACAAGACCCCACAGCTTGGTGTCATCCGCAAATTTGCTGATGGTGCTCTCAAACTGGTCCCTGGTGTGGAAATGCAGCCCCAGCTCGGCATCGTGATGGCCTGCTGCTCTGTGTGGGGCCCTACTCTACCTCTGCTTAGTCCTGCTCAGGCTCCTGAATAATGGACAGGATGTAAGCGGATCTGGCCGGGCTCTCCAGTTTCCCCAGAGCCACGGAGCCCTGGCCACCACCCAGCCCTCTCCCTGCTGGGATCAGGTGTCTGGGGCTGAGCTGGAGCAGGGCAAGGACTGGGTGCTCCAGAAGGGTGGCCGGTACCTGCCATGGGTCCCCCTGTGCCTGTCCCACCTGTGGGTCCCCTTTTCTTGGAGCTTGTTCCATCCCAGGGCTCAGCTCTGGCCCCAGCTGGGGGAACTGGTTCTCCCCAGCCCCCCCAGGCTGGGCTGTGCCTGCACAGTCGTGTGCCCATCCCAAAACAGCCTCTGCACCTGGGGCTTCTCCTTCTTTTCCACTTTATTTGCGAGAACAAGCAAAAATAGAGTATTTCAGTTGGAAGGGACAAAAATGTGCCTTTTAGCCCCATTTAAGCCAGCTCTCTATTCCCTGGGCAAAATTATTATTAATAATAATGACAATGATGATAACAAATCTTCAGCAAGCAGAAAGGATGAGCACCCAGTCTGGGCCAGAGGCAGGTTTATGAGCAGCTCTGGTGCCAGGGTCCCGGTTGTCCCTGGGGGCTGAGGCTGCGCCGTGGATTCCTCAGGGGGAACTGGTGGAGGGGACCCTTTTCCAGCCCCCCAGCTGACACTTGGGATTTGCCCCACAGCACAAAGGGGTGAGGGGATGGGCTGTCTCAGGCTGGGCTTGTGGGACTTGTTTGGAGGGCAAGAGGCCCCAGGATCACATCATGGTGGCCAATGGGGGCTGTGTCCTGGCTGTGGGTTCCTTCCTGCTCTGGGGGGGACTCGCAGACATGCCTGGAGAGGGTCAAACCCTGCCCTAGCTCTGCACCCTGAGGTGGTGTGTGGGGACCAAAGCAGGGTTCTGGTGGCCCTGTCGCACCCCATGGCAGAGCTGGGTGGTTCCCAAAAGGCACGTTTCTGTGGTGGGGCTGCCTGTTGCATCCACGAGCGCTGGGGACCCCAAGGGCCCCCCACCCTCTCCTTCCTTCCTGCCAGGGCAGGAAGGACCAAGCCCCAGTTCCTTCCTGTGCAGGGATGGGGGCCATGGGGCACCTGCAGTGAAAAAGCTCTCCCCATCCTGCGGCTGCTCCCGGTCATTTCGACATCCCACTCCAGCCACCGAGCCCCACATCCCTTCCTCCCCCTGTGCAATTAAACTGCAAATCTCTGACGGGTTGCACCATCCCAGCTCCCTTGGCCCTCCTGGCACCTTCCAGCCCCTGCACCGATGCAGGCAGAGCATCCCTACCGAGCTCCCTGGGACCCCGCGGGGTCAGAGCCACTGGCACCCCATGACAGGAAAATAAGGATTAAAAAATTGTATGTCGTGGGAAAAGCAGAAGGCAGCGGATCCGGAAGCCCTCAGACGTCTCTTCCTCTCCTTCCCAGGGCCATCACCTGCTTCCTGCCCCGCCTTATCTCTCCACAACCACCCATGTTCTCACAGATGTGACTGAGGGTGGTGGTTCCATCCGAATCCTCGGTGAGCAGCCGGGGCTGGCGGGAATTTGCAGAAGACAGACCCTGGGAAGAGACGTCGGGACCTTCCTGAAGGTAGGAGAGGTCCAGGCCGGCAAGGAGAGGAGGGAAATGGAACCTGCAGTTCTGTGGGGATAAATGAGGAGGATGAGATGGGTCCGTTTGGGTTCCACGGGTGCGTTGCTGTGTGTGGAGGAGATGGTGAGGAGCCTGGCTCTGAGCTGGGTGCAAGCCATGCTGTTGGGCGACTGGTGGTGGGTGCTCCAGCTGCTGGGGCTGCGTTCCTGTGGGGGTCTGGAAGAGGGAGTTGGTGGGGGAGAAATGAGGCTTAGGAGGGTAGAGAAGTTGGGGACAAACTGGGCCATGGGAAGGTCCCCGTGCAGCCAACGGTCCCTCATGGGGATGGACTGTCCCCAGCCAGGGCTGCGATGCCCAACGCTCCGGAGAGGAGCTGGGGTTTGTGGGGACACTGTGGTGCCCCTGTGGGCTGCATCTCGGGTGGGATAGAATCATAGAATCATCTGGGCCAGAAGGGACCTCCAAAGGTCATCTCGTCCGACCCCCCCGCAGTCACAGGGACACCCCCAACTAGACCA
>BJBW01003358.1:28573-42750 GCA_004320125.1 Scolopax mira
CCCTGGGCAACCTGTTCCAGTGCTCCACCAGCCTCACTGGAAAGAATTTATTCCTAAAATCTAATCTAAATCTGCTTTTCTTCAGTTTAAACCCATTGCCCCTCATCCTGTCACTGCTCTGGCCCAGGGTGCGGGGGGGCAGTTCCGGATCAGCAGCCCCAGAAGTTTCTGACATCTCAGCAGAAAATAAATGGGGAAATAAATAAATGGGGGTGAAAAGACACAGTGACTCCATGTCACCAGGGCCCCAGCTCAGCACATGATGTATTTTCATCCAGGTGCCACTCAAGTCCCGGGTTTTCACAGCAGTTTGGGGTTTGGCCAGAGCCCCTGGGGGGGTCTGACAGTGTCTGGGGGACTGGGGCTGCCGAGGGGGATGGCAGGTGGGTGGGAGACAACCGGTGCCACGGTGGGATGCCCAGTCCGGGGGGAAGGCCAGCGCTGCCCTCACCCCCGCAATGGGGCCGGGGGCCCAATCCCACCCCGGGTCCCCGCCAGCCCGGCCGGTTGGGGCAGAGGCCACTGGCGAACGCTCCTCCTCTGCGGGCGAGGACTCGGGGTGGGGCTTTGCCGAGTGAGAAACCCGAATCGGGCCAGTGCTGGGGAAGCTGCCAAGGCCAAGCGCCTCGGCGAGACGGGGAGGCTGCTGCCGCTGTGCACCCCCGCACCGGGCTGCCCCGCACCCCGTAAGTCTCTGCTGCCTCCGTGGGCGCGTCCGGAGCGGAGCCGGGCATGAGCCATCCCATCATGGGACGGGGCTGCTCGGGAATGGGGTGTCCTCAGCCAGGGAGGGGGCGAGGGTAGGGATGGAGGGGTGGGGGTCCCCATGCTGTCAGCATCCTGTGGGGTCACCATCAGTCCCAAGTATCCCCTTAGCAACTGCCTGCAGAGCCCCCCCCCCCCCCCACCCCGGGCTGTGGGGCTGGAGGAGACCTGGGTTGACTCAAAGCTTCGGTTCCCAGAGTCTTGTGCTGCCGAAACTCTGCTTCTCCCCTCCTTCCTCCCTGTGGGACAACCCACGGAGCAAAGACACCCACAGACCATGGGACGGACCCCGAGCTGGGTCCCGGGGGTGGGGGGCAGGAGTAACCCTGTCCCACGTAGCTCTGAACGGCTGCCATTTGCCCGTCGGGGACACGGGGCTGCAAAAATTTGCTACGACTGAGGAGCGATTTTCTGCTGCTGGGTTAGGCCCTGCCCCTCTCCATCCTGGGGACACCCCCCCGCCAACATCTCAGCGATGCAGGACACCGGGTGCTTACGCTGCTGGGAGATGCACAGCCTCTTCCCGTGCCTCAGTTTCCCCCAGCATGGAAATGTGCTTCTGGCAGCGGGAGGCTGAGCCCGGGCTGTCTCCCCGGGGGCAAGGGGGGGCTGCCCGTGTGCAGGAAGCATCTGGCCCTTCCTCGCAGCCTCGCGGGACCCAGGCAAGTATTTAAGCAAGTATTTACTTGTTCTTCTTCCCCCTCCACTACCCGACTGAGTCACGGCTGCTGTGTCACGCAGTCCTTCTGGCCAGGACTCTCCTAATGAAACAGAGGACATTGGCTCGGGGCAAGCAGCTTTTAGCAGCCAACTGCTCCTGGCCACTGACCCGACAGCCCCACAGAAAGGTGGCTTTTGGGGACGTCCCCAGCGGGGTGCTGAGCTGTGGGGGAGATGCTGGGGACTGAGGTGGAGATAAGGATGCTCCGTGGAGGCAGCCGGAGCAGGAGCTGGGGGGATGTTGCATCCCAGTGATGTGCCCCCAGTGGAGTGGTCCCAGTCGTGCCCATCCAGCTGGGCTGCTTTGTTTTGACATGGATGCAAAAATCCAAAGCCCAGTTAGGGGGCTAATTATGTCTTCGTTGTTTGTTAAGCCTGCGATGAGAGTGATGCTGGAAGTGTGAGGTGTGTGCAACCCCCCCTCACCCCGTTACCCCCGGCTCCGCTCCCTGCTCCCACTCCGTGGATGGAACCACTGCTGGTGAGAGCTGGGGGTGCTGAGCAGCACCTTGTTTTCCATCAAGGACACCCTCCCGCCTGCCAGAAAAACCTTTGGCCACCCAGAGTAGAGATACGCCCAACCTGGTGCCTTGCCAGCTGCCAAGCCTCACCGTGCCCAGCTCACCCCGTGGCCTCAGAGTGTGGAGGTCCTGGGAATCCACCTCCAGGTGGGCCAGGATGGGACCCTAAAACTGCTCCTGAGCCCCCATGCTGTGGGGCAAGAAGAGGCTGGGGGACATTGGGGAAGAGCTGGTCATAGGACTGACCCATGGCCATGAGCACCCTCAGTTCTCCCCACTCTGCTGTGACCTGGACAGAGATTTTAAGCAGCTCGTTGACCCCCGAGCGTTTCCAAGACCCAGCACCAACTGGAGCTGAGCCTCCTGCATCCCCAGCCCCACCACCCACCGGGGGAGGCTCCTCCGCTCACCTGGGCCAGGACAGGGCTCGCTGATGCCGTGGCTCAGCCCAGTGCTCCCCTCCAGAGAGCAGCCCCCTCAGCCTAAGCCCTTCTTTCTGACAAGTTTTCCTGATGAAAACGAGCGATGGTCCCGGGCGAGGTCCATGTGGCAAAGACAGCACTTGGGCAGACCTGCCGTGCACCAGCCTGGAGAGATACTAACAAAGTCCCCCAAGGACTTTTGGGCAGGAAAACGGGCTTTCTCCTTAAAATAAGCCCAGCACACACTCCAGAGAGGTGCCAATGGAAGTGCTGCACCAGCCTCTGCCCTTTGGGGATTGTGGGTGGGCCCGGAGCATCCACGGCTCAGTGGCAGCAGATGCCGTGACTTATTAAAGGAAAAGTCCTGGGTAAAGCCCAGCCTTCTCTCAGGAATGCTGGCTGCTCTCTCTGCCTTTTATTTTCTGGCTCAGGAGGGCTTTTCCTCCACGTGTTTGAATTCAAAGGTGCTTTGACCCACCCAAGCCAACGCGCTGTGAGCAGTTGGGTGGGGGCTGTTTCTGCCCCGCTGGGCCAGACGCTGGGTTTCTCTCCGTGTTCCCCTTTTCCAGGGCAGCTCCAGCCATATTTATAATGGGAAAACTCCAGGCAAACAAAGGAGCTTTATAACTTCCCACGCCTCTGCCACAAGGCAAAGTATCTCCAGGGCAATGTGAATTCCTTGCAGGTGACACTCTCCCCAGCCTTGGGGATGGCTTCCTGGTCCCACCAAACCAGAGAGGCGGCTGGGAGGGGGCGATGGGGCTGCCCGGAGGAGGATGGGGAGCAGGAGGGGCTGGGGGACCCGCTTTGTCCTTGCAATGCTGGAAGAGCAGCTTGGGCTCCCTTGGGACCTGAGCGTTTCTCAAGGTCTTGATGACTGTTCCTGAGGTGCCACCCTGACCCAAAAGCCTCCCCTGAGGTGTCACCTGCCTTTCTCCTGCCTCCAGCTCGGATGCTGCTGCATGTGGGGCTGCCAGCAGCTGGGGGTGCTGCCAGGGCTGGAGGGGTGGATTTTGAACCTGGCTGATTATTTTTTCTTTTCCTGACTGGGTTGGGGCATCCTACCCCTGCCTGCCCAAAGGGCACAGTGCCCAGATGCCACCTGATGCCCCATGACCACCCCCAGGTCTCTCACCAGAGGGGGCAGTCCTGGGGGAGCATCCAGGTGTCACCCCACCATCCTGTCCAGGGGATGGGGATTTCCCTGACCCGATGCTCCTCTTCCTCCCGCAGCCCGGTGCCATGCGATGCTCCATGAAGCGCTCCCTCACGGCTGCGCTCGCAGCCTCCTTCCTTCTCCTCCTCTTCCTCCTCCATGGGGGCAGCCGGCAGGAAGAGGATCCCCTGGAGGTGAGTTTCCCACTGGAGGGGCCACTGGCACATCCTCCATCGCTGCCTGCTCCACAGGGATCCCAGCCCCAGCTCTGCTCCCTTCCCTGCCCCATGTCACCCCCAAACCCCAGCTCTGCCTTCTCCCTGGGGTTACACCTGGGAATGTCCCAATCCAGGAGCTGGAAGGGCAGGACAGGAGCTCCTCATTTCTGGGTCCCCACCTTGTCCTTCCTCCTTGCCCTTCCTCCTTGCTCCCACGTGTCCATGGTGCTCTGGGCCTGACCTGGCTTTCTGTGGCTCCCACCCAGGTGGAGCCCGAGGGCTTGGCACCAGATGCAGCCCTGAAGATGTTGCAGCCAGAAGGACCCCAGCGCGTCCTCCAGGACACGGATGACCTCTCTGCACTCCACAATGTCTCCTACCACCTCCTTGCTGGCTCCCTACCACCCCACAAAAGTGAGTGGCTGTGGGACTCCGGACTGGGCAGGAGTGGGATTAGATGGAGAGGTAAATGTCAGTGTGCTCCAAACAGGAAAGTCTGTGCTTCTGCTGCACCTTGGGACAGACCCCTCTCCCTGGGGCTGACTTTCCTGCTTTCCGGTTAGGAAGGTGGAGATGGTGGGGCCGGACCACTGAGACAACCCCATAGTATGAGAGATGTGGGTCAAGCTCTCGGACAGGTTCACAAAGAGTAATTCACACACAAACACCACGGAAGGAGCTCAGAGCAGCCCCACGTGAGCCCATGGTGAAACCTGGTGCTGTGTGTGCCCGGTGCCGCCCGGAGCAGAAGCCCATGAACAAATGCAGCCACAGCTGGGCTGCAGGGAGGGCAGAAGAAGGCCTCATCTCAGTGTGATTGTGTCTCTGCAAGGTTTGGAGTAGGTTGGGGCATGCTTCAGTATGTGCAGCCATGTCATGGAACCATCCCTGCCCCACAGATTGTCTCTGTGCTGTTCCTTCTTCAAGTTTTTGCCTTTGGGGGAAATATTTTCCCCAAATATTTCTTCTTCAGAGGAAGACTTCTCATCCTGGCCTCTACCCACCTTTTGGGCACTTCCTGAGGTGCTCAGGGCTTCAGCTTCAGCAAGGACCTGCCACCCTTGGACACGGGGCCATAACCCTGTGGGCTGGCTGTGGGGAGGGTGGTTGGAGCCCTCTCCATGTGGCTTGCAGGGAAAAGCCTCACCCTGGTACATCCCAGCTAAAGCCTTTCCTTTCCCTTGCAGAATTCCTGGCTGTGGGTCTGGCATCAGTGCGGCGGCCGCGTGGCTACTACCTCCCGGCGACTCTCCAGTCCCTCTTCAGGCAGTCCACGGAGGGGGAGCTGCAGGAGATGGTGGTGGTGGTGCACTTGGCCGACACGGACCCCCTGTGGAACATGCGTGTGGCCGCTGAGATAACCCGCAAGTTTGCTCACCACATCTTCCTGGGACAGCTCCTGCTTATCCATGTTCCCCAGGAGTTTTACCCCACCCTCGAGGGCCTCAAGAGGAACTACAATGACCCAGAGGAGCGGGTGAAGTTCAGGTCCAAGCAGAATGTGGACTACGCCTTCCTCTTTGCCTTTGCCGCCAACCTCTCCTCCTACTACTTGATGATTGAGGATGATGTCTGGTCCGCCAAGTCCTTCTTGACGGCCATCCGCAAGGCACTGGCTTCCCAGGAAGGCACCAACTGGGCCACCCTTGAGTTCTCCAAGCTGGGCTACATTGGTAAGCTCTACCACTCCAGCGACCTTCCTCGCCTGGCTCGCTTCCTCCTCCTCTTCTACCAGGAGATGCCTTGCGACTGGCTGCTGTCCCACTTCCGCCTCCTGCTCACCCAGAAGGATGTCATCCGCTTCAAGCCCTCCCTCTTCCAGCACATGGGCCTCTACTCCTCCTTCCAGGGAACCATCAACCGGCTGGAGGACGATGAGTTCCAGGACGATGCCTTGGACCTTCCCAACAACCCACCAGCACACTTGTTCACCAGCATGTCTGTCTTTGAGAACTACGAGCCTCTCAAGGCTTATCGTGCAGCACAGGGGTATTTTTGGGGCAAAAACCCCACAGCTGGCAGCGTCTTCTCCATCGTCTTCCAGCAGCCGGCCAAGGTCACCCGTGTCCGGGTGCGCACGGGCTCTGAGGAGCGCCGGGAGGATTTCCTGCACTCAGGGGTGCTGGAGCTGGGCCAGCAGCGACGGGCCGACGGCCGGGACTGCTCTGCCTACACCACCGTGGGCACCTTTGAGAAGGGGACCTTTGAGCGACGGGGGCTGGAGAAGGGTCTGCCCGGCCCCGTGGAGTGTGTGAGGATCCGGGTCACCCAGGACCAGAGCGAGTGGCTCATCATCCGGAGCGTGGACATCTGGACCACAGCTGGCGGCTGAGCCGGGCCGTGGCGCGTTGCCAAAGCGGCTGGACGTGGCACCGAGAGGTCTTTTCTTTTTCTCACTCCCTTTTTGGGTAAGGGAGTTAAATTATTGGTCTCCAGAGGGGTGGCAGGTGCTGCTGCTGGAGGATGGAGCGGGACCCTCCGGCCGTGCCCCCTGGGGGGGGTGTGAGCAGCACTGGGCACCGGTGGGAGGAGGAGGAGGAGCAGAGGCTCAGGAGCTTCACACTGGGACACAGAAAACACTTCCTCCCAGGGAGGATGGTGTCCAGGACAAAGCTAATCAGCTAATTAACAATCCAAATCATTAACCAGGCGGTGGGCATTTTTTTTTTAACAACAACGTCCTCACCCCCCCCCCCAGCTGAGATTTCTAACCCACCGACTCCTGATCCTGCAGATTTTCCTTCTCCCACCCCATTTTGAAGTGGTTCCTGGGGATGATGAGGGGGTGCTGCTCCCCAAATCCCTCACTCTCCTGGCTGGGGGCCGCAGGGAGCTGGGAGCAGGACCCCCACCACTGGTGACTGCAGATGTCTCGGTGCTGATCAGAGGGGCAGCGGCCACCAGATGGACCCATCGCACCAGCGCAGTCCCTGCAGGAACCCTCCACCCACTGCTTGTGCCCAGACCCTTCAGAGAGGTTTCCCCCCTCCCAGGGGGCTGCAGCTCCCGGGGATCAATCCCTGTGTCCAAGGGGGATTCACCCCCAGAGAGAAAACCAGGGGAGAGAGGAGACAGGGGTTCTTCAAAGGGCGAGAATCCCAGAATTGCAGGGGTTGGAAGGGAGCTCTGGAGATCACCCCGGCCAGGCCCCTGCCAGAGAAGGGTCAGCCCGAGCAGCTGCAGTCGAGGCCGGGGTGAAGCTCTCCAGAGCCTCCACACGCTCTGCAGAAAGGTTCAGATGGGGCAGCCACAGCTTCTCGGGGCAACCTGGGCCAGGGTCCCACCACCCTCACCCCAAAGAACTTCTTCCCCAAAATCTCAGCTCCATCTCCCCTCTTTCAGCCTCAAACCCTTCCCCCTCCTCCTGGGGCTCCCCTCCCTCATCAAGAGTCCCTCCCCATCTCTCCTGGAGCCTCTTGAGGGACTGGAAGGGGCTCCAAGGTCTCCCCTGAGCCTTCTCTTCTCCAGGCTGAACCCCCCCCACACTCAGTCCCCCCTCCCAGCATCTTCATGGCCTCCTCTGGCCTCGTTCCAACAGCTCCATGTCCTTCTGATGGTGGTGGGGGCTAGAGGCAGCGCGTGGGGGGTTCTCCCCAGAGCAGAAGGGCAGAACCCCCCTCCTCGCCCCACTGCTGGAGATGCACCCCAGGATGCTGGGGGGCTCTCTGGGCTGCCAGTGTCCCTTGCCAAGGTGCCTCATCCACCAGCACCCCCAAGTCCTTCTCCTCAGGGCTGTTCTCCAGCCTGGATGTGTGCTGAGGCTGCCCTGACCCACATGCAGGACCTTGCAGTTGACCTGGTTGAACCTCATAAGGTTGGCACAGGGCCACCTCTCCCTCCTGTCCAGGTCCCTCTGGATGGCCTCCCTTCCCTGCAGTGTGTCACCACGTCACACAGCCTGGCATCATCAGCCAACTCGCTGAGGGTGCCCTCCATCCCACACTCTGGAGAGCAAGCACTCGGCACCGGGAGCCCCTCACCTGCCACGACGGGACTTTTCCCTGAAAAAAAGCCATCCCTGTAACAGATCTTTGTCTGCATTTAATAAAGAGATGCTACAGGATAAACTCCAGCACCTTCCTGATACTATTGGTGTTCTCCGTGGGATCAATACACACATTGCAGTCACTGCTGCACCCTCCCCTCAGCCCCAGCACAGCCAGAGCCCTCAGAGTGTCCCGAGTAGCACAAGTGTCCTCTTTGCAGAGGGGCCAGAGGAGTGTTTGCTCCCCTCCTGCTTCTGAGACACCCCTGGTCATCAGGGGTTACCAACACGGGTACGGATGGAAAGCTTTCTCCCCGGGATGTTTTTATTCACTGCTAAAGCAGGAAAAGGATATAAATGTCAATCAAGCTTTTGCCTGTTGGGTCTCTCCCTCGTGAATGCACTGATCACTCCTGGGATGTTCACCTGTGCAGAAACCACCTCAGGGGTGCTGGTGTAAATCTGCCCAGAGCCCGCTGAGCACAGTTCACACCAGGGTAAGTGCAGGCAGCACTGAGCACTGTAGGGAGCCCCCTCCTCCTCCTCCTTCCCACACGATGCCCTTGCCTCAGCCCTACAACACCCAAATCACTATCGCTGCAAACTGGAGGAGGAGGAGGAGGAGGAGGCTTCTTCATCCTGGAGGAGCGCCACGTAAACCTATCCTACATAACAATTATCACATTATTTTTATCCCAGGAAAATTCATCCAACTTCTACCACACCGTACTGAGACCCTGGAGCGGGTGGGCTGATGGAGATTTCAGTCCCAACAAGTGGTGGCCACGGGGTCCCACTGAGCCGCAGCCCCCACCCGAGGCAGCCCGGGAATCCCACCCACGGGGCTGACGATCAGCACAGATCTCAGCTGGGCAAGGGGTAAGAAGCCTCCGGGCCGAGAGGTAAAGGGCAAGGGGACAAAACCAGAGGCAAGCATTTTGGTCTGCTTCCCTCTAGTAAATCAGAGAGGGTTAGAGCTTTCAGCCAAACACCACGAATGTCCTGCAGGATGACCTGCTGCCAGTCTCGACCAGCGGAGCTCCCCTGTCTCCCGGGGGGTGGTGCCTCAGAGCTCAGGGAAGATTTAGCTCAGCATCTTGTGACGGTCAAAAACTGTCTTCCTCTGCTCCTGCACCTGGCGCTTCCAGCGCTGCTGGGCCCCCTCCACCCTCTCCAGCACCGTGTTGGCTCGAGAGCCCGACGGGGAGGGGGCTGCGGCCAAGGAACGAGCATCCTGCAAGGGAAAGGAACGGGCACAGAGATCCAGGCACGTCCAGCCCAAACACAGACCGTTTGGGAGACACCTCAGCTTTAGAAGCAATTCAAAGCACGTTTTCAAAGCCCCCCCCCCCAACTCCAGAAAGCCTGCACTCGGGGACCACGCGTGGGGGAAGTCACAGAGCCCAAATGAAAAGTCTCCAGGAGAGGAACTGCTCTAAGTCCAAACCTCTCCTGGAAATCTACTGCAAGGAGCTGCACTGCTGAAGCCAACTTCCACCCAACTGCATGGATTCGTGCTTAAATGCTTCCCTGTGGAAAGCACCCAAAAAGCAACAGTGCTGGTCCATGCTGGACCAAAGTCCCTGTCAGCCACTCTCTTGCCATCCCACCACCCTGTCTCCCCCATTAGTTACCCCAGCAGCACAGTCTCACCTCACTCTCCTCCTCGTTGTGCAGGGGCTGGGTATAAGCATCTGGCTTCCGGATCAGAGGGTCCACCAGGACGAGGAAAGCCATGTAAAGCAGCAGTGCCCCCACCACAGACAAGTAAATGATGATGATCACCTGCAGTTAAGGTCAGCAGAGTGGAAAAGGATCAATATTGTAGATAAGAAGCACCACAGAGGCCAGGAAGCTCCCTTCACAGCTGCCTCTGATGTTTGAGCTCTTCCCTCATTCCAATTTTGCTCACTGAGAAATCTCTTGCACTTGCAGGAAGGCAGATGAGATGTTAAGTCTGCACACACAACCATGTAGAT
Organism: Scolopax mira; assembly: GCA_004320125.1. Lineage (NCBI taxonomy): Eukaryota > Metazoa > Chordata > Aves > Charadriiformes > Scolopacidae > Scolopax > Scolopax mira. The sequence goes on from BJBW01003358.1 coordinate 38,340, forward strand.
CTTCTCCACAGTGTGCCAATTTAGGGCATGTTCTGCACGTGAAAGGAGACCAGCAAGATGGGTCCCTGCTCAGGGGGGTGCCTGGCACTGTCACACATCCTCAGCAAGGGGACTGGGCTGCTGTGCAGCCTGTGCCTCACTGCCAGGAGCCCTCCCGACTCGGACACGGTGCCCCTGGCACTACCACTGGGTACAAGCTGTGATAGCTTTATTTTACCTTTCTGGGCTTTTCTCCAGTCCAGCAGTAGCTGGGATGGTGTGGCATGGCCAGGAGGAGCCAGGCACAGGGAGCAGAACTGCAATTACCTTAATGGTGGTGGTGCTACGCTCCTCATATTTGCACTCACACAGCAGGCAATAGGCCTCCACATCGTTCCCTGGCACTGGCATCGGCTCCACAACATGCAGGCAGTTGCTGCAACACAAAGAAACCAAAATCAGCAACCAAGGTGAAACCAACGCTCTGTGGAAGGACGCTGGGGTGACTTTTTCTGTGTCTCAGCTTTCCCTGATAATGCTGATTGGTTTTAAGAGTTCCCCTCACAGCTCAGTGAGCCCAAAGTTCCTGCGACAGACTGTCCAAGCACCTTCTGCAGGGATCCAGTTGAGGTGGAAGGGACTCAAGGGTACACCCTACATATGCTGAGACTTTACGAAATCATGCCTCCCAGATTCCTCCATCTCGGTTCACAAAACGCCTCTCACCTGGGTTGACCATCACCTACCAAACCATCTTCCCCTGCAAATGCACAGGCAGGGAATCTCTCCCTTAGCACCAGCTGAAAACTCCGGAGCGTTGGCTGTCACCGACCTGTCCCTCAGGCTCCAGCCCACAACTCACCAGTCCTTCTGGGACACGTTCTTGTTGTAAATGTGCCCGCTGATGTTGCGGTAGGGGGGACAGATGCACTTGCAGCGGATGTCCTCTGAGCTCTGTGGAAGCAAGAGGTGGCAGCGTTAGTGAGAACACACAGGTACAGCTCTGCTGGGTAGGAAAAGGCAAAACACTCTCTCAGAAAGACAGAGGGCACTTCACACCACATCTCTTCTTCCGGCGCTGCTTCTTTCATGTCAATAACTTCACAGTTTTACAACGTCTTGAGCACCTCTACTCTAGACATCAGGTACTTTTCAAACAAATTTTAAAAAGCAAACTTCAAAACCCAGCAGAAGGCAGGGCAGAGGCCACAGCTCTATGTATGATAAATACACTGCTGCTCCAGCACTCCTCAGCTTTGCAAACTTCCACAGCAACACGGTTGCTTCTCTGCCATTTCTATTTCTGTTGTACCACACAGACAGCTCGGTGCCTGCCCGCTCACCTTGCTGGCTTGTGCCACAGGAGGAAGGATGCAACACAGCAGCACCAGCAGCAGCACCGAGCTCACACCCTTCCGAGTACAACGGACAAACATCGTGGAAACCTGAAGAAACAAAAATTCACATCCAAGATAAAGGATCTCAGCTTAAGGCACCCGGAACAAGTTAGTTTGAGCTTTCTTTTTTTTTTTGGCCCACTTGCCACTGTTTTGCTCAGGAAGTAGAAATGTAGCCCTGAATCAAGGCTGGTGCCAGTCAGCAACTCCTGGAAACACTTTACACAGATCTCTGTGTAAAGGAGAAACACTCCTATCAAAAAAGCTTCCAACATCTAGAGCCACGCATCCAAACCACCACAGTCCTGCAAAAATCACTAGCTTCCTTATAATTTGACTTCTGCAACTCCACAAAACCTCCTCCCTTACTGCTGTGGAGCTCTGCAGCAGGTATTTTGCTGCTGATAGTTTTGACCAGTAAAAGACACCGAGCCAGGAAAACCATGGACCAAGAGGGAGCTAAAGGAGGCCCCTGGGGCCTCATTGCTGCGCTGTACAATAAACATTAAATTATTCATTCATCTTCTGATACTCAAAATTTGACTTCTGAAGGGGTCAGTGCATTTTCATGAGCCACAAACTATGGCAAGGGGTGCAATATCTACTGATTCCTAAACCTCCTTTACCTCAAGATCAAAATCAAACCCCTAATTCAGCAAAATCACAACTTTTAAAAATTACTTCAAATTGCTAGCTTGGTGAATTTGTTATGTGTCTCCTGCTCCATGTGCCTAAAGTTTTTCTAGAGATGTGTGTGCAAGAATCCAAAAGACTAGGAGATCTTTTTCTCTTTCTTTGCCACAAAAAGCAAAGTCAGTCTCAGTAAGGCTGGCACAGACACTGGCATCACACAGCCCTGGAGACAAGGGGCACGGTGCCACCTTGGGAACAGCTCTGAAAAGCCACTTCAGCACAGCTTTATCCAGGGAAGGTAATTTAGACCTTCATTATCTATCTCCATACGGCACATGTAATCTCACAGCTAACTCCAGGTACTTATACTGTTACCTAACATAATTCCATTAGTATTTACATCACTGGAATAGTCTATCACTGTTCGCTTTATCTTATGTCCACACTCTAAAAATGAAGGTAACTAATTTCTTCTATTTTATGGATTACAAACACCACATTCCTCTCTTCTTTATCTAAACAAAACACCAGCCACTTCTAACAAGCTGTCCTGCCAAAACCCACCAAAATGCATTCCAGCCCTATCAGTTTATCACAAGATTTCTTAACCCTTTGTGCCCCAATAGCTGAAACCTCCACACACAAGAGTTCACTCTTTGGAGACACTGGTGCCTATGAAGGTTTTAGCTCTTCATCAAACAAACGCTGGTTGATGTATGACTTACCTGAGCTGCACAGTGCACATTCCCCATTTTAAGTGGCTCTGGATGACTACATGTTTGAATGCTTACCTCAACGATGCAGCTCGTATCTGGAATTTAGTTTTAACCTGCTCAACTAAACACAGATCTCCCAAACAACTCATACCTGTCATTTTTAATAAAAGCAGGGGAAGACATGTGATCTACCATACTATGGTTACCAGCAGGAAAATAAAACCTTGGAATGGCACCTCGACAAGAGTCCACTCCTCATGAACTATAAAACACCAGGGGCCACACAAAGGGCAATTTACCTGTAGTTCTTTCCAAGCCTGACAGAGTATGTTCAAAGGGACACTTGCACACGTGCCTTAAAGCTATTTTTTCCAGTCAATCAACCAAGTGTTTGTCTAAAACCATCAGAACCTGAACAAAACCCCACAGCACTGGGAATGACTGTGGAGGAGTGGGACACCCCTGGGGTTAGGGTGTTGTGGGGACTACTGTGAGGTCAGGGTCTGGGGGGAGAGGGGAGACCCTGCCGTGGGGTCAGGATCTCGGGGGTCGTGACTGCAGCAGCTCCCAGGTATGAACACCCCCGAGAAGGCCCTGCAGCCCCCACCCCGTGTCCCTTCTCCCCGGGCACAGCCCCAATACATTCTTTGCCTTTAACATCACCTGGAACCTATCAGGTCTGCAACACCTCACCTGCCACCTCCCCTCCCGGGGGCTGGGCTCCAGCCATCCCAACACACCCCCATGACCCACTCGGACCCCCGCCAGGAGCGGGTCTTTCCCCGGCGGCCACCCCTCAGTTCCCGCTGCTGCTCGGCGCTGCGGGGTCTCCCCACAACCCAGCCCCACCCGGCTCCGGCCTCCCGGGATGTCGCCGCTCATCCAGGCCGCCATCGGAGCGCTCCTACCCACCGACCGACCACCCACAGCCCGGCTCAAGCGAAACCCTCACGGCCCAGCTCCCGGGGGGCGGGAAGCGACGGTGAAGCAAGGGAGCCTCCCCTCAGGCCGCCCCCGATACAACCTACCCCCAGCCCTTACCTGCGGCGCGACGCCGGCCAGGGACACTCACCACTCCCGTCCCCTGAAAGTCCCGCCTCCGCCCCGATCTCTGCGCGCTCATTGGTTGTGAAAGGCGAAGCCCAGTGACAGGCAGCACCTGCGACCAGTCAGAAGGCAGGTCGCCCCGCCGGGTCCTGAGGAGCGGGTCCGCACCCCCTTCCCGCGGCTCAGAGCGGAGGGGACGGGGCGGTGGGTGGGCGTTCGCGTTGGTGCGAGACCCCGGGAGGCATCCCTATGGGCGGCAGTGTTAGGCGGAACAGGCCTAGGGCAGGCTAGGCCTCCCCGTCCTGAGGATGAGCCCCAAGAGAGCCCTGTTCTCCCTCAGAGTGGCGGGGTCTGCCAGCCGGCCCTGCTCCCCTCAGCTGGCCTCGCCCCGCTCACACCAAAGGTGGTGGTGTGTCCATTAAAGGGCAAAACACGGGCTGCTGCAGTGCCCTTGGTTATGTTTTTTGGCTGATATATAGTTATAATTCTATTCCTGGTCCTCTAGTCGCAAAAGGCAGTGGGATCTGCAGTCAATCTTTTATACCAGAGAAACCAGAGAGAAACCAATGCCTCATTTTTGCTTCATCATTGTGCCATGAAGAACCAGGGAGGTGGTTGAGGCCCCTTCCCTGGAGACAT
>BJBW01003358.1:44076-58515 GCA_004320125.1 Scolopax mira
AGGGGGTGGCACTGGGGGGACTTTAAGGTCCCTTCCAACTCAAACCATTCTATGACTGTGGATACTGACAGCCCTTAAAATGTCCCAAACTGCTCCATGCACCCAGGCACAGGAATTAGTGATATAAAAGCATTTTATCACCTCATTGCTGTACTGTGTAAAATGCCAAACCTACCATGGCCGTGTTCCCCCCTCACTCAGCTGAAACCTGTTGTGGGGCCATGGCCTATGTCAGCTGGAATGATCCAAGGAGATATTCCATAAGAACAATCCTGGGCATTAGATGCACAAGGGACTTCTAATTCCTTCCTCCTACTCTAGTGTTGCTGAGCAGAAGAACGTCTTTGGTGCTAACTCATCACTCTCACTTCAGAGCAGAACCAAGCCTTAGCCTTGATATTGACACTGTCAATATCATGAAATGACAGAGTTTTTACAAGTTTAAAAGCCAGATGATCACAGAGACTTTATGTTACCAACTTCCCCAGCACAATTGGTGAGGAGGTATTTTAACTTCTCTGACATGCCTGTGACAACAGTTCTTCTGTGTTCTTTTGCAGCCCAAATGTACCTGTCACTGCTCCCTGTGGGGCTGGAGCAAGCTGGGTAGACACCTGGAAGAAGCTGGTGCCAAGACACTGAGCGATTCCCTTGGAGTAAAGGAATGGCCCAGGCAGCTGAGACATCGAATGCAGGGATCAGTTTTCTGAGGTGAGTGCCTCAAAGACAGAGCCACCAAATACAAGATGAGCTCGAAAGTTGCATTTCAGCTTTGTGCCCCTTTTGCAGGAGACTGGCTTCTGATTCCTCGGAAGGGAGGGTTATCTGCGGGTGCATTTCCTTCAGAGTGATGGAAGGGATCTCACACACAATACCTCCAGGAAACTTTTTTCTGTTCCTTTTCTTGCTGGCTTTCCCACTGCCTATGGCCTTTTTTTGTCTGTCCCAGGTAACTTGGACACAGCTGTCTTGATTATCTTCTGGATTTCATCCCTGTTGCCGTGTTTAAAGTCCAGCAGCAGTGGGAAAAAAGGGAGTTTGTCTGGAAGGAGCAGGATTTACTGCTTTACTTCTCCCTACCCGTTGCTCAGCCTTGTCCTCATTCCTAAGTGTGCCGCTATATGGAGCCAACAGATGTGGTCATGTTTCCTGAATTTCTTGGTGTGCTGAATGCAGGTCCTGTCAAAAATCTAGCTCCAGTAGCAGGTCCTGAACCTGTAAAGATTTTGCCCTGGATTCTGAGTAATTTGGGTTTCTTCTGAAACTGGCCTGCACAGTGGTCTGGCAAGGGGCTTCATCATATTCTGGAGACCGCACAGTTAGTGATGATTTTGTGGGGCTGTTCATTCCTGATTTCTGCTTCTCGCTTTGTTGGCAGCAGATGGGAGACAGAGGTGCCTCAGAGGAGCTTAAACATGGGCAGCATCCTGGGAAAAGAGTCCAAACACAGTTCATCTGGCATGGAGGGAGAGGGATTTGGAGATCAGCAGAGGAAACAAAGAAATAACTATGTAAAAGAAGGGAAATGCATCAGGTGTCACTGTTACAGCCCCGAACTCTCCCTTTACTGATGTAATTAGTCCTTGTGAGAAATTTTAGAATTTCTCACATTTTAGAATTTAAAGAGGACAAAGTCACTGAAGCAAAGATTAAAAATTTATTATACGAAACAGCGCTGAATCGGGTACGTCACAAAATAGATGCACATACAATCTTTCAACTTTCGTATATTTATATCCTATCCCAGCCACCTGAGTTTCTGTCTCTCTTCTCATTGGCTGAGAAGTTGGAGCTCACATTCTTCCCGACCGCCTGACCTATGGCAGGTTTAGTCTACACCTTTTTACTATGTAAGGCATCCACACAGCTACCCCATGAAATCATCTTCTTAAACACGCCTTCCATTAGTTGATTACACTACACGTTATTTCCCAGTCTTTGCTGTCATCTACTTGGCAGATTTGCTGTCCAAGATTGGTTTCTTTGGCCTTATTGATGCTCCACTGTCCTCTGGGTTCCTGGGTTGAAGGCCATCTTCCAGTTTGTTTCTCTTTACCTAGATAACGCTCTGCGAACAAGAATCCTTTGACAGACCAAGAGTATTTCTGGGGATAAATTGGATACAATTTAGTAGACTCTACTATTACTAAGACTCCTTTGTTAGCATAGATACATTAACAAGAATATATCAATTAGCTGAAGCAAAACTTAACTCATTTCCCACAGTCCTGAATGCTGTTTGTGGTGTCAGCTCTTCAAAGAGAGGTGGCATTTTTGTTAACGTGACCAGTGGCTCAGGATGCACAAGAACAGCTTTTCCTTGTTGTTTCTGGACATGAGTGTTAGTGACTTCACTGAAAACCTTCTTCCTTCACGATGGTGGGGTCACATCAGCTGCCAGATCTTCAAAGGGCAATTTTTTTTTTTTAAATTGTACACAGACGGCTTGACTTGTAAATATCCTAGAGATACCTCCTGCCACTGTAAAAGCTATGCTGTGATTCAGGGAGAAGGCACTTCATTCTTCACCTGCAACAAAACAATCCGGTCTTTGTATTAAGCACAAAATGAAATTTGCTGGTGAAAATGCTTTCAGAATTGTAAACTGACAAGTGTGGACACACGGGTGCTTGGGCACTGGACCAACCTTGAGCTCTCCTTCTTAGGCGGGATGGTTGGTGACACCAAGGAGTAGCAGTTGTGCTCTCTTTTGCTGTCAGCTCCCCTGCAGCTCCAAGGAAGTGGCTTCTGGTGGCATCCCTCAGTGCCTTTAATCAAACGGCACGCAGCAGTGCTATAGGGTTTCTGTGAGGGTGAGGGAGGAACTTGTGAGGGTCACAAGAACTGCTTGTGAGAGCGTGTTAAGGTCGCAGCATGAAAGGCCTGACGATCTTAAAGAGGTGCATAGAAGCCTCATAGAGATTTCTGAGCATATGCTAATGAGCAAACATTGCCAATCACAGGCAGGAGCAGCTGGTGTGTGTGTGGGGGGGTTGACAGAAGATGGCTTTCCCAGCATGCTGGACTCTGAGCCCAGAAGATACAGTGTCAGTATGTGTCCTTTGGTCATGCACAGACAGGCTGATGGTGTGAAGGACCCCCTGTCAAACATCACCTCCCATGGGATGGTCGGGATAGAGAACAACCGTCAGTGTAACAGCCATGAAAGGATAAGTCTGGACTGTGGAATTTGGAGTTGGGTCTGTGGCTCACAGCTGTGCACCAATTGCTCACTCGCACCTTGCTGAGCCGTGGTGAGGAGACTTGTAGCATTGGCAGCTGGGGGGGCGAGGGGGAAACGACCCAGACATGGCTTATGTCTGTCCCAAAGGGCTTGACTCCTGCTTTTCTACCTTAGTTGCATTTAACCATTTTGTAGGCGGCTTCTTCCACTATTGGAAACCATTTCCAGTCTAAATATTCACAGTTTCTGAAGAGGACAGCTGAGGGGAGAGGCCTCCAAGTTCAGCCAAGCCTCTTGCAATGCTAGGACAAGAAAAGAGAGCTGCTACACCCCCGGGCAGTGCTCTAGCCACACTGCTTCCCTCTGCTTGAGCTCAGTAAAGGACAAGCAAAGAACGGAGGCCTTGTTACAGGGAAAAAGGAATTCTCTGTGGCCAGAGGTGTTTTTCGAGAGCCAGTGCTCCAGTCCTGGAGCCTGGGAGCCTGTGTGCTGCCACAGTCCTGCTGTGAGCCACACAGGAGCTCAAGAAGTGGCCTCATCTGCTGGAGATGCCATCTGAAGGGGTGGGGGAATGCTCTGATGGAGCTGGGGCAGAGAGAGACCTTGCAGAGCCAGATACATAACTGTTTTCTCATCTTCTAGGACACCAGTGTCAGCACTGCCTACAGAGTGGCACATTGGGTGTATCGATGTTTGTGAAGCATTGGTGACACCCTTCCTGGTATCCTCCCACTGATGTGGATGTGATGAGGGGAAGAAGGGAAGGAGTAAAATCAGGCTGGGTGTGATGGATCATGTTTGTGAGACTGAGCAGCCGCAGCCTCTCATGACAGTCCTCTGCTATTTGGTTGCTTTGTACCCACCTCTGCACTGCATGGGCTTCCCTGGAAGTCTCCTCCAGGCTTGGCAGAGAAACCCTGCAGTTGGCACTCTTTTCTATGACACCTGGTTCAGCCAAAAATAAGGTTTCTTCCAAGATTTTTGATGAAATGGCATGAAACACTGGAACACTTAGGCTTAAGTGTATTATTGGCATCAGGCCTGCTGTGGCTCAATTTTACCTTCCAAGGTCACGCTCCTGGTGGGCTGCAGCCATCCCAGCCCACCTCATGCTGTGATCTGCTCCTGTGAACTTTGTCAGCTACAAGCTGTTGAGCTGGGCTGCTGGTCAGGGGTCTCTCCTTCTGGTTCAGAGCCAGGGAAAATACTTCACGTGGGACCAAGGAAGTCTTTCTGGCCAGAGGCCACAGCTTTGGGGGGCAGTTTAAAGCCAAGTCCTCATGGCCTGCAGGGTTTTCTTGGTGCTGTTTTGGGAGCAACAGTACTGGACCAGGGGTCTCAGCCCTCTTCCAACTTAGACAGCTGGGATTTTGTTGCCTGAAAAATTCCTGTCTCAACTGGATATGGGATTCATCATCTTCTGACCTGCTGTTCTGAGCCATTACTGAAGAGCTGCTCTGTTTCAGAAAGGGTGAAGTGATTTCTGTGGAGACCCCTGGGCAGGATGAATTTCCAGTGTGTGAAAGGGCTGGTGGGACTGGAAGGACTGGGAGGGGGCTGTAATTATAGGATCCCATCTCTATTTGGCTCCCTTGGAGCAGGGTGTTCCCCAGAAATGTTAATTACAACTCGGAGAAACGATTCAGTTGCATTCTGAGGAGGTAATTTTCAGTGTAAGTAAAGTGTGTGCTCAGTTTCTCTGGCCAAGAAGAGAATGCAAAAATGTTAATAAGTGAGCAAGTGCCCTCAGTACCACCCAAAGGCTCTGCCTTCTCAGTTGTGCCATCAGCTTTTAGTTTGGGAGTCCCCAGGTGGGTCATTCCTACGTATCCATCAATGCAGATGGGAGTTTTGTTGCTCACTTCAGGGCTGAGCCTCAAGGAGGTGAGTGACAGAGGCTCCTGCTGACAGTAGCTTGTCATCTTCTGTGTGGACCAGCATGAGAGAGGGCTGTCTCCTTGGAAAAGAGACAGGGAGTGATCATAACCCTCTATTTCCACATTACTTGGAGGAATTAAAAAGTAAGATGGAAAAGCAAGCCCTGATGTGCAGGTGGGAAGCTCCTGAAGGCTCCACTTTGATACAAGTGGATAACTACATTTGTATGGTGTTGCAGCAGAGCACTCAGCCAAAGAGCCTGCTTCTCTCTGTGTGTAAGAGCCACGAGGTTTGTCTTGCAGGTCTGTCTGTCTGTCTGTGTCTTGGGAACGTCCTGAACCAAAGACCATGTGCTCATTTTGGTATTTAATAGTTGCCTAATGATCTTTGCTGAGAGAGCAGGAGTGTAGCCCTCATCCACTGTTGTCTCTGCAGCTTTGGTTATCAGCTGTAGTGGAGTACATATATTTATGACCAATTATAGTGACATATTACAGAGACATGATGTCATCGTCAGTCACCCCATCTGTGCTGATATGAACCCAAACTGTTGTATTTCCAGCTGGGGGACTCCTGTCTGTGAGGGATTGCTCGTGGTATGGGATTTCCCTGTACGTGATCTTTTCAGGTCAGACTTGCTCCCCAGCAGGCAGTGACACTTTTGTTAGCAAATATTCCATCCTGTCTAAATTAATCTTTTTGTTGCTAATCTTGGAGGTAATGAGATAGCGGTGTGGCAGGCAGTGCTCTCATCACACGTGTAGGTTGTATTAAAAATAGACTTTAAAAAAATAATTTCTTGGGCCCTTTTAAAATGATCCTGGACTTTTGTCAAGAGAGCTCCATGCTTTTCCTCCCCCAGCATTCCTCTGTCCTTGGAATCCTGCTTCCCTTACGTTTCTTCAGTTAGCCTTGCTTGCTGCCCGAGATATTATTTCTCATATTGTATTTCATCTTCCCCCTCTTCATGTCCCACTGCAGCCACTGAACAGGACAATCCTTTGTCCCAATCTCAGCAGGACAGGAGGGGATAATGTTGCTGACAAAAAACTATACGAGGCAATTAACAGCTTTTCTCAGCAAGCAGCCACTGATTGGAAAGCAGCTTATTCTGTACTTGTCAAAGAGCCTTCTGCTTGGAAGGGAAGACAAAAGAGGGCCTGGGCAACGAGGCTGTGCTGTGCCATTGCCACGGTGCCTTTCTGCTTGGTCAGAACTATTCACAAGTAGGTTCCAAGTGGTATCTTTTGGCAGGAGTGGCCAGTGCAGATGTGAGACACCACCCCTGAATGCTCCCACAGCCAAAAATCAGGTTTCCCTCCGTGGCTCTCTTGGGCTCAATGATAAAAAGGAGTTTGTAACACAGCAGAAGATTCAGCCTCTGACTGTAGGAATGAAGAACGTCTGTGGATGGAGATAACTTGCCCTTTCTGTGGAAATGTGGGTGACCTGCACTGGGGGGGACTTGCAGTGAGATGTCTTTGTGCAGAGAGCCAGGGATGGGGGGGCTGCTGTGTCAGAAAATGTTTGATGAACACTGGAAGATACTGGTAGGTTACTGGAAGGTGCTACGAGGCAGGTAGTGGAATCCTGCCTCAAAACTCACTGGCAGTGACAGAAAGGCTGACACCAAGGTCAATGAACACTGCACCAGGCATTCCAGTCATCTGAACCTCACCATCAGCTCAGCACAGTGGGCTGTGGGGTCTCTGCTGTGGCCTTGCTGCAGGTGCTGGTGCTCCTGAGGTGACAGAAGCACTGGAGAAACATTCAAAGCCCCCCTGCCCCAAACTGTCCCAGCCTCACAGCACCAGGCCTCTGCCACCCAGTGCCCTGCTGTTTATTTACCACTAACCCCCTCAGAGGCATGGCCCAGCCTGACAGAGATCTGTGAGGGTACAGCCCCTGCTCCTCAGTTGGCCCTATTTATAGATTTCAAATGTTGGCAGGTAGGGAAAGTGAGACATCTGAATAATGAGGGACTGTCACCGAGAAGGCAGGGGTATTTATCTGCGTTGATGAAACTTCTTGTCATTGCACAGTATTAGGAATTCTGCACATGTGTTTTGGATCATCATTTTCAGGGCATTGGTGGGCTTGTTATTCAGGACAGAGCAAACAAAACATTGTTAGAGTGGGAAGAGGGATTGCTACCTGAATAAATTATACCCAGTTATCACCACCTGGATGGCAGTCACACGCCAGAACATTTCTCCTGAGTGCTAAGATAACATCCCTCCTTTATCTTTCAACAGCCTGATCTCCCCAAGCAGTATCGTTTGTCTTTTCTACGCACAGAGTGAGAGCTGAAGGAAAGCCCACTCAGCTGCATGTGAGAAGGGCTGAAATCTCTCCCTGGAGGCTTAAAGCTTTCATTGCCTCCTTCATTGCCTCCATTCCTTCTGGTTTCTTATCTACAGAAAGCTACTGCTGGTGATGGGCAGTCGCTCAGCAGGAGCCTTTGGTGCTGGCTGATCAGTGCTTGGTTCCTCCAGACTCTTGGAGGGGGGGGCCCTGGGTGAGCTGGGAACCCCACCAGATCTCTGTGTGTCTTCTAGTGCAACAAAAATAGGGAAAAATCTCCTGAAAACTGATCTTGCTGCAATGAGCAGATTTCACAGACCCTTCCCAGTCTCGATGACTCTTTCCTTCTTGGGGAATAATCATGACTGGTAATACAGGGATGACCAGGTAGTCCAGCAGAGTGGTGGCCAGGTCTGCAGGGTGTTCCACTGGCAGGGATTACTGTGCATTCACAGTAACCAGCTCGTACTGGTGCAGAGAGCTGCCATCTCATAAAACCACTGCCATTTTTCCTGCTTGTTCCTCCTTGTTGCTCTCATCAAAATACCTTGGTAGTTACAGACCTAGAAAAGTTTGGGCTTGGATGAGAGACTTCCAAAGTCCCTTCCCTTCTGTGATTCTGTTTTTTGACACAAATGTGATTTGAGGCATAGCACGGGGACCAGTGAGCACTGCTTTGTAGATTTCTTTTCCAGAAAGGATTTATTTCAAACCTAAAGCAGGTAATACTCAAGTGTCTCTGCAGATTCCTCTCCTGTTTGCCCCAAAGCAATCTCCTGCCACTTGCACCAGGCAAGTAAAACAGGCACGTACACCTTGAACACTTACAACCCAGGCAACCAGCAGCCCAACAGTGCTGCTGCTGATGGTCCATTTGCTTCTGCTTGGCTGAATGTGTTCTCTTGCTCCTCAAAACCCAGGAGGCATCTACCACAGTTTATGGAATGATGTAATTGTCAGAGTTGGAAGGGATCTCTAGAGATCATCTAGATCCACTCCCCTGCCAAAGCAGGGTTGCCCAGAGCACATCACTCAGGGCTGCATCCAGATGGGGCTTGAAGATCTCCAGAGAAGGGGACTCCACACCCTCCCTGGGCAGCCTCTTCTAGGGCTCTGCCACCCTCACCACAAGGAAGTTCTTCCTCAGATTTGAACGGAACGTCTTATAGTCCAGCTTGTGCCCGTTGCCCCTCGTCGTATCGCTGGAAACCACTGAAAAGAGTCCGGCTCCATCCTCATTCAACCCACCCTTTAGATACTTGTAAATGTAAATAAGGTCTCCCCTCAGCCTTCTCTTCTCCAGGCTAAAGAGCCCCAGCTCTCTCAGCCTTTCCTCATCAGGGAGATGCTCCAATCCCTTAATCACCTTTGTTGCCCTACATTGGACTCTCTCCAGTAGTTCCCTGTCTCTCTTTAACTGGGGAGCCCAGAAAGCCCCTGGTTTAGAGAGCCAGGGCTGGAGCAACAAAGCAGCTGGAAAAGAAAGGGACTTCATTGCATTACTTTTTCTTCTCCTTTGACAAATATTTCAGTGCAATACCTCTTAATTCACATGAGTTTGCCTATGTATTCTATTTTTTCCAAAGTCAGTCCGTTTTTGGGGGTCCTTAGGTCTCTCTGCCAGGCTGAAGAATAGATTCTGTGTGTGCAGGGTCCTGTTCTGGGGCAGAGAAATTAATTCTTTCACCCTCCTCAAAGAGCTGCTGAAGGACCTTGGTGCTGGTCCCTCCTCTGAGGGTGACCAGGAGCTGGAAGGAGCCAGCTGGCAGGGGGTTAATGGCAGCACTAGTTTATTCTCTGAAGAGGCCAGAGAAACATGGCAGCAGATCAAACCAAGGATCCGTGTCCTCCAGAATCCTGCCTGTCCCAGTCCTCAGAGTGGTGGCTGTCATTCTGCGTGCTCCTGGAGGAGAGGCTGCCCTGACCTCCAAGCTGTTCTTCTCCTTTGGGCAAGCCCTGCAGGGCAGTAGTTCCTGAGCACCCGTTAATTGGAGCTCCTGTTCCTGTTACCCTCTGTATGTCACCCAAACAGGCTGCCAAATTCTGCAGACACAGGTATGAAGATGGAGGGCAGTGCCAAGGAGGTCAGAGCAGGAAGGTGGGTTCCTGCTTCCCCTGAGACCTTTATTTCTGAGCATGGTAATGCTGAAAGCTCAAACGGGCTCTCAGACCTGACTGGACAGCGGGTGACAGCAGTAGAAGCCATCATGAAAATTAATGGAGCCTTGTGACCCAGAGTGTTGAAGGGACAGTGCACACCCAGCATTGTGTCCTGAATTGCTCTCTTGCAGAGGAACACTGTGCTGATCAGAAAACCAGCTCCTCCTCTCCTCAGAGAGTTAGTTCAGGTGCTGCAGCCGAGCCTGGCGGGACATAGGTTAGTGCTTCAGCTTTCCTTCCCCAAATGTGGGGCCATGACAGTGGTGGGCACAGATGGAGAGGGCCCCAAGGCTGGGAGGGGAGAGTGGGTATGTATGTGCCCCTTCTCCACAGTCATCTCCCCTCGCAAAGGTGTTTATCCTAATGACAAGTGCTGTGGGCCTTTCATAACTGCTGCATTAGCAGAGGATCGGGTAACACTTAATGGGAGCAGTCTCCCTCATGAAGTATGATTGAAAAGGTCACCGAGGTGGAAGGCAAAATATTTGCAGCAGCCTGACACAAGCCTTGGCTTCTGATTGACAACAGGTGTATGTTTTATGGGCTGTCCCCCCCATCCAACATTTTTGCTGCCCTCCCCTCTGCCAGGGATCGGCTCAATGTTTTCAGCGGAGCTTTGGCTGGGCTCAGGGGGGGGCAGGAGGGGGAATACAGCCCCGCCACAGAATTCAGGGAAGAGGGGGTTTGGGGCCAAGTGGTGGCTTCTGAATTAGTGAAAACAAGGGAGTCAGGCGTGGTGTAAACAGTTTTCTTGTGAAACGACTCCAAGCTGAATTGGTAAATTGACCGTGGCTGGGCTCTTCACTTTAATGGTACGATGAACAGCTTTATTCCTCAAGGCTACTGATTTTTCTGGGTTTTTCTATCCCTTCTGCTGGCCCTGTGATGCATTTGATGAAATGAGGTTGCTGGGTCTCAGCCAACCTACGTTTTGAACACCTCCAGTTTGTCCAGGCCAGCTGAAATCTTACTACTGCCCCTGGCAAGGCCGTCCCTGAAGTCACGGACACGTATTGATTGCTTTGCATGTCTTCTCACCCTGCTCTCTTGCTGCTTTTGGTGTCCCATCTGTCTTATATGGTTTCATTTGGGAGAATGCAGGGTATTCAATCCAGGCCAAATTGCTGATGACAAGCTAATTAAAGATCTAGCAAGAGAAGAGTAGCCTAATGAGGGGGAAGTGGGAGGAAGGGCAGTTTGCCAGGACTGTGTTGTGACACTCTCTCTCAGTGGAGCTGATTGTGTGTTGTAATTGATGGTTCGAGGGAGCTATTCACCACACAGAGTGCAGGGCAGAGGAACAGGGACCTCTTTTGATGGTGTGCTCCGAAAGGCTGTGATGGGATCACAACTTCCCACGTTCAGTTCTTCCTCTAGGATGCCAAGTAAATAGCTTTCACATGGGGTTGCTCTGCCTTACACTGTTGTAGTAGATGATCTGGAAAGTGCTACAGCCGTGTCAGTGGAGACAAAAAGCCTTGAGCAGGAATGACATCTTCTCAGGACTACTAGTGGTCACGCTGAGGGTCATGTGCTGCCCAGCAGCCCCGATCACGAGCCAGTTCACCTTCCTGCCATGTACAGCGCTCAAAGAACAAGGGCCAGCGTGACAGGGCAGTGGATTCTGGCAGTGGCTGGAGTGGCTCACCGGATCCTTTCAGTAGGAACGTGCGTGCTGGGAACTTGTGGGTAAACGTGGGCTTGGCCCAGCCCGGACTCCCAGGTGGCCAATGGCCAGGTCACAGCAGGGTGCTGGCGTGAGGCCGCTGCCAGGGCTGCATGGCGGGATGCTGTGTCTGCTTCTCCCACCTCATCCAAATTAGTCAAAGGCAATTCTGCACCTCTGGAGTGAGAGGGAAAGCTGATTATGATTATGAAGAGTATGAAGAGATTTCTATTTGGTTTTGCTTCCTGGCTACTGTTTCCGTCTGAACGAATTTCCTGTCTGAATGGTTGGCACTGATCTTCCTTTGATCCGCAACCAAATTAGTCAGTGAATCAGAGCCTCTGGGTGCTCTCTGGAGCTCTGAAGGGGACTGTGAGCTGGAGAATGGTCATGTCAGGTCTTGTGTGTTTTGTCCTAAAGTCTGGAGAAAGATTATTTTTCTAGTAGATGCATCAGGAATGCTCGTTTTTCATGTTTAAAATATCGTGCGATGGCCGTGTTTCCCATCTCCTCGGGAAACAGTCTGGGGATTCATGGTCCAACAAAATGTTTTTACCCAAAAGGCAGGGCACAGGTGCTGCTGTTGTTGTAGGGCTTGTGTTTGTCACAGCCTCTGCCAGGCAGAGAGCTCCTGCCCTTGCCACCGAGTGACAGGGGTGTCAGTGGGTACATGCAGCCACTGTCCGCCCTGCAGCTGTGACCTCACACCTTCTAAAATTCCTCCCACCGGTGGGGGGGGGGGGGGGGGTTTTTCCTTTNNGCCCCCCCCGGGGGGGGGGGGGGGGGGGGTTATTTCCTTATTATTGATGGCTGTTTGGACAGACAGATGCGGTGCCCACTTCCAGAGCCGCTAGCACTGAAAGCTTTTATTCCTAACTATTTCAAGAGGTGTTAAAACTGGCGGTGTGTAATTTATAGTGTGCAGCAGGGGACGCACCTACCAGAGCCAGCCTGCTGGAGCGTTAGCTCTGCTGTCAGCTCCGTGGTCGGACGGATGCCGAGGGAGGTGGAGTGGATACTCCTTGGGTCACAGCTTCCCGCGTTCTTGATCACAAATCAGTGGAGTCATGACCCCTGAGACAACTGTTGTGATTCTTAGGCCCTGAAGCATTCAGCAGGTCCCAATAAAATGCTGTCACGCAGACGTGTACACAAAATAGGTGTGCACGCCAAACGATGGAGGAATTATCACTACAACTGGCAGAGGACAAGACAGACACACAAAAGTGGTGTTTCTGGCTGGGTGAAATACCAATCTGTGATTTCTACTTAAAGAATGTGGAGGTGTTGCTGTGACAGTAAGAATTGGGGACCTCCTGTTCTAAGGTCTCCACCAGCAGGGACACTGGTGGTGCTTGAAGCTCGTGTAACGCTGCCTTGTTAGTTCAGGTGAGTGCACTGGCTTTCTTAGGGCTTTCTTAGGGCTCTCTTTGTTGCCCAGCTGCTGGCCCAGTACATGGGCCATCATGGACTGCCCTATCATGCAATGCACAAAGTTCACTATAGTTTGTCTATAGAAAGAGGATGCCCAAGGGTAGGGACAACAAATTGCCAAAATAACTGCACAGCAAGTCACTCCCCACTGGCATTTACAGCAGCCAAGAGTTTCTGAGTTCAGTGTCTCCTGGTCATTTGTCCTCCCAGGCTTCATTCCTGACCTTAGAAAAGACCTCTGAATTTGAGTGGCAGAAAGTTGTGTCACAGAGTTCCCATTATAAAAGGAATAAATCTATGTTATGTCTGTCAGATCTGCTGCCTGATTACTCCAGCTAGGAGGCAGCATTAGATTGATCTGATGGTTAAAAATCTCCTGATGTTCCTCTTTATGGTCAGTTATTATCTTGTCCTCCCTTTTGGTATTTACCGTTGTAAGGTATTAATCCCCCATCTCTCTTTTGTGGGGTGGAACAAACTAACCTTATTCACTCCTTTTTAATACAGCTGTCTCTCCACTCCCTTGAGCAGTCCCTGATGCCATCTCCATACATCTTCCTATTTGAGCAAATTGGTTTTGAGTGTGGACAAACAGCAACCCCATACTCTCGTGGAGGCTTCAAAAGTTGAGATCAAATGCTGACAGTGGTATTTTTCTACAGCAGTACTTTACAAGTGATATTTTTCTAACAGCAGTTCAGCTTGTGCTGGAATTGCACTTGGAGCTTTCCTTCCACTGCTGCCAGTAATTTCCAATTTTGTAACCAATTCTGGTCCATGTCTCCAAGGGGAAGGTGCTGAGGCAATGTCCTTTCATGTGGCTTTTCTGAAGTGGCTTTTCTGAAGTCCCCAACTTGCCATTCCTCAGATCTGTCTCAAATTATGCAGTTGAGTGTCTGCTGCTACAGTGAGGGCACTGGGGTCCTTTAGGGAAGGATGCAGACATTATGGTGGATGCCAAGTTCAGTGTGAGCCCGTTGAATATGCTCATCGTAAAGCCAACTGCATCTTTGGCTAAGTTGGAAGCCATGTGGCCAGCGGAGCAAAGGGTGGTCACAAAGGTGACAGGGCCAAACACATCTTGGTTGTGCCAGATTATAATGGACAATGGCCACAAGTTGCAGCTCAGGGGGTTCAGGTTGGGCACTAGGAAAAGGTGTTGCCAGGAAGCTGGTGCAGGCCTGGGAAAGGCCATGAGAGTGGGGGCAACCTCTGCCCTTGGGTGAGCATGGGGTGGTTGTTAAGAGTCAGCAGAAAAGCCATGGCTGCTTTGATCTGGTGTTCAAGAGAGTCCTGCCCTAAGTGGGAGGATGCACTGGGGAACTCCAGAGCCCCTTTCACTGCCACCTCTGTGATTCACTGACCAACAGTGACCCAGCTGCAACTCTCTTTCAACTGCCACGTTGGGTGGCTTTTGGGTTCACCAGGGCTTTGCTTGTACCTGAGCCGTGTATGGGTGTGGTGACTTTGCGTCTCTGGAAACAAGGCTTAGGGCAATGTGATGTGGCAAATAATAAATCCTTTTAAATAAATGCATAAATACAGCAGAGAGCTCTCCAGGCTTCAGCTGCTCTGTAAATTCCACAATGTTCTTGCCACCTGACCAGCTCAGTGTGACTCAGCCAGGGACCTGTAGATGCCTTGCCTGATACACCATATGGCTGAGTGTTAAACCACATTTCCTGGGTGAAACATAGAAACGTAGAATCAATTCCTGGGCTGGAAGGGACCTTCAAAGGTCATCTAGTCCGACCCCTCTGCAATCAGCAGGGAAAACCCCAACTAGACCAGGTTGCCCAGGGCCTTGTCAAGC
>BJBW01003359.1:22385-37385 GCA_004320125.1 Scolopax mira
AGGTTTCTTCCAGCCCCTACAGTCCTGAGATTCTGTGAAATAGTTTTATAGAAAATCTGAATATAGCTGCATTAATTTTTTCCCTTGCTATATCCCATATCCATATTGCTAGTTATCGAAGAGAAGTATTCTTCATGTGTGGAGAGCATGTGAAGAAGGAAAGCAAACACCCTTAATAATTTCAACTAATACATAGCTTGTAGTCTTCCATTCCACTTTCTCCTTTATAAGTTTTCTAGATCAGTTATTGCACATGAAGAACAGCAATGGGAGGTGAACAGACATTATCAAAACACTGACTGAACTGGTGCTGGAGAATGGATTGTGATTAGGTAGGGATGTGTTCCTATTTTTTACGCATAGTCCTGTTTGCAACCTTTGTTTTCACACCTGGCTGTACATTTGGAGAAGGTTCTGTTCTTTTACTACTTCTATTTATTCTGTGGGATTATTTTTTTAATTTTCCACCATTGCAGACTTTTCCTTTTTAGCTATTTCTGTAAATCAATCAATGGGAGGAATGAACTTTATATTGTTCAATAGGTTATTAGAATAATATTTGGGACCTTTTTAACTCAATATTTCAGGCTACAAGGCCCTTTTTTTCCCAATGGTTAAGGGTACAGTTAATTTTCCAGCTTGATGCTTAGATTTAGGTTCCATTGAAGTGTTCCCCACTCATGGGTTTTTTTTTCTTCTTTTCAGATTAATTTTCACACTTGGGTGTTACATTCCTCAAAGGCAAAGCAAGCTGTCTGCTTGCTTATTTTGTTTGCAGTTTTTCTACAGATTGACAAGTGTTGTATATTATAGGATTTCAACCTCACCTCTCCTACTCCATATAAATGGTTAGGTGTCACTTGTACCTGGAAAGTGGATTTGGTGAAAGCATAGTAAATAATAGTCCAACCTATACCAAGTAGTTCTTGAATCTATAACTACTGACCTATTTGTGTCCTGTCTGTCTTCCCCATGGATGTTTGTTCAGTTGTGATTCACAAGTACTGGTTCTGCTTTCTTGCTGGGTGGTATCACTTCATAAATATTTCTGTGTCTTGCCTGTGGTCCCAGCACACTGGATTTCCCATATTCTGAAAGTGCTTGCTGAGAAGTCATTTGGCTTATTATCAAATGGCTGCAGCCCAGCAATAAGCTATAGATGGAATTTTTAATATGAAGTCGTCAGGTCTCATGACTCAAACTCGGCATTTATTTTTTTCCCTAGATAGTTTACTTGTTTAAAAAAAAAAATAAAGAAAGCCAAGAAAGTATTTGCAGAATTGAATTAGTAATTTCATGTTGAAGACCAATAGTTGTTTTTTGAAATTCTGAAATAGACAACTCCGTCTTAAGATTTTTTTCCACTTTAGTTCTCAGGTTAAATTTCAAAGGGAAATTAGATACTGTTCACAGTATGGCTGATTTGAAGAAGCTACCTCTGCCCTCTTAGCCTAAAATTTAAAGCATTAACTTTCTGTGAGGCAGATAATACTGCTCTCCTATTCTGGTGTCCTGATTAAAATGGCCTTGGACAAAGAACTCCTCAGTAGCAGAGGAGACTCCTCACCATCTCCAGCCAAGACTTCACTTCCATGGTCGTACTCATCCCAGGACTGGAAAGATGCTCCAAGATAACGAGCTCTCAGCCATCCCATCTCAAGCTCTTATTTTCTTTTAAATGCCTCCATAAGTTTTGGCAAAGGCTTGTAAGAGTAACTGAGTAAGGTTGACTGTGCAGCCTGCTAGTTGGGGTGCTGACCTGCAATGAAAGTTGCCTTATTTCCAGTCCTGTTTCTAGATAAGGCTTCATTTATTTAGGCTAGCAACATGTTAGTGCTGCTCACTGTGCCTGGTTGCATAGTTATGTTATTGGTATCAGGTCCAAAAATGACCAAAAGTCGAAACTGAAGTAATGCAAAAAAAAATTTTGAAATGAAAGGCTGCCTAAAATATATACCTTGCATAGCCAGAGAGTGTGCTAGCAGCATTTGTTTCCTGCTGTCTGGGAGGTCATCCTCATTAGCAGCATGAACATAGTTTTCAGTCATATGAAACTAATTTATGACAGACATTAAGAGCTTACTAAGGCAAAGACTGAAACGCAGAAGCAGGCAAAGTAGAATTGTCACTAAATGACATACAATAAAGACAGTAAGTATGCCGCATGTAAATAAGCGTTTGTCTTCCAGGAAATATGAAGCAAGGTCTCCTGTTATATTCTTAACAGGCTACGTACCCAAATCGGCAGTAGCAGATTCCCAACTCATTCACATCAAATAGATATTGGCAAAGTGTTTTGTTATTTTTATGAAAGTGAATATGTAACCTCTGATCTACTGCAAAATGTACTGAACTGTAAATCTACATGAATAAGTATCATAGAGATACTTTTTCTTATGAACAAGTTTATGACTTTAGCTGAAATAACAGCAAAAGATCCATTCTCCCCTCCAAGCCAACCTCCTAAGCTTTTCTCGTCTTCTTTAACACTTAAGAATTTACACAGATAACTGACTCAAAACAAGTTTGAAATAAAATCTTCTTAATAGAATTATTTTTATTTAGAAGCAAACTAAAACAATAAACTGTCTTTTTCCTACCTGCCCCCTACTCACAAACAGACACAAATTGGGCTCCATTGTTGAGCTGCTTGTTCCAGAATAAGGCAAGAAATCTAGTTCTAGCAGGTGTAATGAGAGTAATTGGGAAATACTGACTTTCTGTTTGGTCTTGCCTAATACTTGGATTGCATCTGGATACACTTGGATTCCTCAGGTGCAAATTCAGTTTCTCTCTGTTTATAGCTGTAGAGAAGGAAGGTGAAGAGCACCTGGCTTACATACTTCTACCATGGTTTGTTTTTCTGGTATACGTCAAAATGCATGTGATGCTCAACATGAACATTTCAGTGAGGTAACCACATGCTACTAAATTTAGCATTTTGTCTTAATAGTATCTTGTTAGCTTGACCACCTATGACTTTTTTAGAAGAAGAATTTTGAATCTGATTTGGTTTTAATGTATGAAACTTGGGAAACCTTTCTTGGGAGGAGCAGTGAGAGAAATTCTTTAATGCTGTTTAGAGAATTGGAAGAAAAAGAATTACCTTAGCTATCAGATTGAGGGTAGTATGGAAAGGCCACTGGTCAGGAGAAAAGTAATGTGTGGGGAGGGGTACAGAATAGGTGAGGTGGGAAGGGACCTCTGGAGACCATCTAGTACAATATCTACTGCTGAAAGCAGGGCCAACTACAACAGATTGCTTGAGGCTGTGCCAGCTGGCTTTTGAGTATTTCTAAGGATGGAGATTCCACAACTTTGCCAGGAGACCTGTTCTAGCATTTAATAGCTCTCACAATAAGAATGCTGTGGTGGCTCTTATGTTCAAGAAAACCAACTTCTTAGTTTTATAGCTATACCCATTGGGCCATGTATATTCATGGGGTATCACTAAGGAGAGTCTGGAGAGTAAAGGGGAGTCTTTACTTTCTCCCACTGGGCACTAAGGATAGCAGAACTAAAGGAGTTTCACGTATATCTACTGGACCAACTGGTATGCAGAAAATACTTTGGCCTAAGTTTAGTAGGGAATCTAGTAAAACTTGGTTTTACTTAGCTCAGGGATGGTATGAGAATCGAGACTTGATCTGTCTCTCCTTTAGCTGTCATCCTTTGCTGATGGTGGCCTTCAAGGTTTAATGATACTGTATGAAGCTCATGATGAGGCTAATGAGCTCTGAATGTTACTGATTCCTGAGGGTATTGGTGCTGCTGGGAAGATTTGCCAAACAGTGAGAAAGCAGGTTTTTGCTCACTGTAAGACTGTTGAAAAGTAAAAGTCCCAGCAGGGTTAGCACTGAGGAGTTTCTTAAAGGAATTGTATAAAATTCCAGCTGTGGTTGCTTTTTTTTTTAATTTTATTTTTTTTTAAATACAAATGTAACAGAGGAGGATAAGAATTAAATTTGCACAGCTTATATTTTATTTCAAATGCTTACCATATTGCATATTTCATGGAGAAGTATTGAAACCACTATCCCTAATGGAGAGTTAGAATACATTTTGGGTTACTCAAATGTAACCCAACGTCTGGTTTTTTTTGTCATTATCTCTCCAACTTTCCAAATCTGTTGGAGTTTTTATTTCGTTTCTATGTTGTTGACGTTTGGAGGCATGTTTGATCTCTGTTCAGGCCCCTAAATATTTGTTTATTAAAATCAATGTTCTATGTCATAGGAACCACAGGCATATGGTCATTGTGGAAAAATGATAGAAACCAAATGGTGAACTTCAGCCTCCTGTCTTTCCTACATGAGACCCTTAGCCCTACTTGTTTGCTCACTTTACATAATGCAGACATAGTCCTGTATAGACAGCACCAGACACTATTGCAAATATCTCCAAAATGCTTATCACCTGTATCAGATGCAACGCTTTGTGTTTACCTCTGGTTAGGCTAAGTCAAGTGGCTGCAGAAATAGAGCTGGAAAAGTGGGAAATAATAGAAACGGGGCAATGGGAGGATGACTGAATGAGTGTGGGAGTTTTGCTCTCCAATTAAGAGAAAACTGATGCTTCCATAGAATCTTTGGTTTTCCAGAAGCTGCTTCATATGTATCTGCAAGATCAGTTGCTGTTGTCCTGTGTGGTTTTTTTCCTCTTTCCCCTTTTGCCTGCTGTTCCCTTTTCCTACCCTCCAACAAAGAGATGTAGAGAATGCAAATAAATTGCCTGTCTGAAACAGAGGGAGTTGTGGGCTTTGGTTGACATTAGTGTATTGTGGAGGGATCCAGATGCACGATAGTCATCAAATTTCTATCAATACTAATTTACTAATATCAATAATAATCTGTTTCCCAGTGGATCAGCTTTCTCAAGCAGAGTCTGTGCACTAGTTACAGCTCTCTGAGCCCTTCAACTAAGGTGTCAATAAAGCTGACCGCTGTTCTGGGGCTATTGACAGTTATTAAAAATGACCTTGATGTAATTTCATGCCTATCAAAACAAAGGCCATATGTTAAGGATTATGAAAAGCTACAGTGAAGGAAAGCAATGACAGGCTTCTGCTGGGTGAGGGTAGAGGGAGGTCAGCATATGTGAAGATTATTGGCTCTCCATCTCTGCTTCTTTTCCTAAGGCACTGAGCGGTGCCCCTTGGTAGGCAACTGTTATGCTAAAGGCGTAATTGGAACAATTTAGAGCTCAGGGGTACACTTTTTTAAAGATCTGTCATAGCATATCATCTCAACAGTTAATGTGGCGTAAAATATCATAAACACTGCTGAGGACCCTGGAGTCCTGATGGCAGGGACCAATCGATAAGACCCAGTGGATGATCTGTCTTCACTCGCAAATAGAGGGCAAGGCAAGGAATGCTCTCAGTTGCTTTCTTATTCTGCCACCTGATAGACATACAGGGCTCTTACCTGGGTGGCTGTCGCACACGAGCAAAAAGGATAGTTTGGTTGTACCTTAGGCATGGTGATCAATAAGATTTTTTGCAAAACCGTGTGGAGATACCGGTTCAAAACACAAAATAAATTGATTCCTATTAACAATCAAAATGAACCTTGTTAGAATATGCATAAATTAGACCCCAGTTAGAAATCTAGAAAGGTTACAGGCAGCATAGCATATGATGCCCTTTTCCCTTTGCTCTTAAAAATGAGTTGGCAAGAGTTTCCCTGTCGACCTTTTTTTTTTTTTTTTTTTTTTTAATAAAATATTTATTTTCTCCCTCTTTGGAGTAGGAAAATGCCTTCCCAACTCGGTAACTGTGCATGCAGACCTCAGGATAGCTACCTGCATGTGGAGTTGGTGTTCTTGCTCTGAAACTTTAACTCTGACACCCAGGCTGCTTGGTCAATGGTGAAAATGGGTAAATGGTTTACATCTTCTTTATGCTCTGACTAGTCCCAGCCCAAATAGCCTCTGAACTGCTTTTAAAGTGGCAAATAGATGTTCTCTCTGGAGTCCCTTCAGTGAAATCATCCCCTTTGGGGATGTTGGAGGACCAGGGAGGGAGAGGCCCTGGATTTCCCTGGTCACAACCTGGTGCCTGGGGACAGGAGCAGGGTGGCTCTGCTCCGATAGCCAGCCACTAAATCAATGGCAAGACTTGTGGGAGCCCCCTCAGCACAAGAGGATAGACTTCAAACTACAATTCTGTGTTCAATTGGGAAATTTTAAATTTAACTGTCTTGAAATAAAACATTTTAGGTCACGTCAAACTAAAGTAACATTTTTTTTTCCTGTTGAGAAAATTAAATAAAAATAGTTTAGAAAATCTGCTATTTTATGCAAGAGAGCACACAGATTTTTGTACAAAAATCAGAAATTTCTCTTGGCTGCTTCAGTCAGGATTTTATTTCCAGTTTCTTTTGTGTATGGTAAAGGGCAAGCCGCTGAATATCTGCATCATTGTGGGTTGTGTTGGTCTCCCAGGATTGTTGTGGATTAGTACATTCTCATTTGTTTTGTATTTATGAATTCTGCAGACCATGTTGACTTATCTGAAAAAGGATACAAACATAATTTTAAAAAAATGCTCTAAATGATGCTAGTGATCAGACTAGAAAATAGTGTGGTACATTACAGTTTTCTTTTTGATTTCTTTTTTTTTTTTTCCCTCCACTTTTAGGTGTCCTTATAGTATGAGTCTGTATAGTCTATATAATATGAGACAAACCATAATCTAAAGCCAGAATTGGAAGTCTCCTCATGTCAACGCTGCCCTGTCTTCTGTGTTGCAGAAGGTTCAGCAGGTTGGTCAGTTTACTCACCCACTTGAAAATTAATTTAGGGTCAAAAAAGACTGCAGAAAACAAGAGTATCTCTTGGTCGTGCGAGTCTCTCCTCCAGTTTGCCTTAAAATCATGCACATTTGTTGTGGGTGTTTTTTTTTTCCTGTCTCAGTACCGTGTGGAATGGTGGAAAGAAGCCACCAGAGAAGTGGTCAGGGGTAGTTGGATTTTTCATATACTCAAATGCATCACATAGAGCCTGAAACTGCTGGATTGAGTTATTGGCATAATGGGGTGATTAACATTAATGGCCATTACTCTCCTTCGGAAGGTTTTCATCGATGACTAAGCAAGGTGCATGTGGAAACTTTGTTATGGAAACCCGTCGAGGAACAATCTTCTTGTTTTCTTTCCAAGGTTCTATTTTGTTGAAATAGAAAATGTGACATATGGTTAAGTTTATTGAGCAAACAACTTCTTCTTCTGCTCTAAATGACTGTTTAGAATATGCGTGATGATGGTAACTAACCTTTGTAATCAAACATTACCTAGAAATTGCTACAGATGTACAAACATGCTTTTGTAGATGAAGTTTTGAACTTGAAAGCCTTGAAAATTTAATTAAAAGAATCTTAAGGTGTTATGAGTGTGCTTATGGTTCCTATGAAATTCTGAAGCTCTCAGCTTTCCTTTTTTTTTTCACTGATAAACTTCACTAGGAAGCTTGAGACCATATGTATGTTCCCTATATATTAACACTTGTATATGTTACCGTTTGTAACATGCCTATTCTTGCAATGTCTCTGTGAGGGAAGGAAGTATTATAATAATTAATTATAAGAAATTACCTAGGAAATACCCATAATAAAAATGTTCATGTAAGCAATTGTTGAAGCTTTAGGGGGCTATTAAATAATTATTTGTGCAAAGATGGGTAACATTAATTTGTCAGGGAGATAGATGTGAAGAATCTCCTTTACTGTGAAATCTTTGAAAATGTTTGAAAAATTAAAAAAAGCAAAAAACTTGTTTTTTGGAGGGTGGCACTGTCCCCACCCATGTCGCTGCTTTACACTAGGATTTACTTTTACTTATTTGAAAAATTGAATTTTCTTTAGTGCTTTTCCTTTCGGAGTATTAACCAGGATATGTTTTAGTGTATTCACACAAGCAAATCTCCTTGAGTGTTTGATACTATCTAGACTTCCATGTTTATAAGTTATTTTTCACTAATACCACTACCTAATACTATAATTATGCTTTTCTTTTTATTTTTTTTTTAACGGGGGGTGAGAAATGCTTCATATAAAAGTGAGTGCAAAACTGCTTAGACAGGGTCTCAGTTATAATGTCTGGTAATTATAATGCAGTTGACTTCCATGAGTAATGAAAATCACTACAACAAAGGAAAGTGTAGAGTAAATACACAAAAATGCAAATTAAAGCAAAGTATATTAAAAAACAATGACAAAGACAGTTAAACTTACTATTTAGAAGATCAGTCTGAAGTAATGATATGAAGGAAAAATAAAAGATAACAAAGACTGTTTGGGGGACTTCTTTTTTTAACCCAGTATTTTAAAAACTACAAGTATCTTTATATTTCTGTAATTTATTAGGCAGAACTAGTTTTAGTCAGCACGGTAAAGTTTGCAATTTTTTTTCATAGAAAAAAGCAGCAACATTTAAGTTTCTATTCTGACATTTCATAATGGGTCAAACATGTCATTGCTATATTACCAGATCAAAGAGTTCTAAGTGACATTTTCTAATCAAGACTGTCAAGAGGTTTCATTAGTAAACAGAAGCAGGAAACACTTGGGATAATGGTTCAATACATATTTTACAGTCCTGAAGGAAGGATAAATCAGACTTTTTTTTTTTTTAAAGTTGCAAGTCCCTTTAAGTCTGTGAAAATGAGTACTTAGTAACACACTAAGCATTTAAAAATAGAAGTACAATCATTTAGTAGAATGGTGTATTTTATCAGGCCTCTGCTCTGTTAAATGTGTTTAGGCTGAAACTCTTTACAAAAATGACTTGAAGGTAATCATTTGCACCCAGCACTTCAGATAATAGAAGAGTCCTCCCATCCAGAGCCGAGTGCCAGAAAAGTAATTTTAACATAGCATTTAATCTTCTTTAAATTTTTAGTGCTTGTGAGAGATCCCTTGCTGACAGCTGAGAAAACCAAATCCATGAAGTAAGACAGTAAAATGTGGGCCTGTGACACACAAATGTCTCCTAACAGCCTGCAGAGCTTTTCCTATCCTACTTCTGAGAAATATCTCAAGGGGCTGAAGACCACAGAAGTACACGTGTCTACACCTTATTAGTTGTGCTCCTTTCTGGCACTAACAGGCAGTTTTCAACCTCTTTTGGGGAGTCAGAAGGTGACACTTTGAAGTATCTGTTTGGGGTGAATTTGAATCCTCAAATTGTCTGTGTTTCAGATTCTTCAAATAGGTGGTTTGGAGATGGTTTTTGAGATGGGGCTAGCAGAGCTAGAGATGTGACTGCCAAGCATAGATGGTATGTAAAACAGAATTCATGTCCTTTTTTTTTTTTTTTTTTTGCTTAGACTTTGTCTATCAGTCTAGCATTTCTGGATGTTTGACAACCCAGGACGAGTGTAAACTCCACATTGACCTGGAGATGTCTGACAGAGCTATTGGTATGTTGATTTATGCAGTTTATGGAAGTCATAAATGAACAATAGACATACCTAAACTGAAGACTGAATTTGAACTTTTTGGTCTTCTATTTTGAGGTAAAAATCCCTTTAGGCAAATTTTCCTTTAAAAAAAAAAAGTAACCTAAAATAGACATAGATGTCTAAAATAGACAAAGATTTCCACCAAAATTATCTTTAGTATAAACTTCCCTTAATACTTTCATGCCCTTGCAAAACTGTTACAAATGGGAAGATTAGTATTGGTAAAAATAGGTATTCTAAAAAGAAAAAAATATAAAAAGTGATACTTAGAGAGAAAATTTTATTTAGGAAAGAAAAGTAAGTTTTTCTGTGAATGTGAAAATTTGTCCAGCAGTTACTGGAGTAATTATCCAGAGTAACTGGAGAAGTTACTCAGTCATCGGACCAAGATTAGTTTGTATTTTTATTAATAGTCAGGATAAAAAGTAAGGACATCCTAAAGGTACATGTTGACTGCACAAATCTGGAAAGTAATGTAAATGTTTTGAAAGATCTGCAGGAAAAAAATGATTACTTCAAAAACTGATGGGAAATCGAGTTCTCTATAGGCTTAGCTTTGTCTCCTGATTCAGGCATGTCTATTATAGGATTAAATTAGGTATATTTTATATTGGTTTCTGTGCCTAAGCATTTCTGCAAATTACTTGGGATTCTAAAGGAGGAGTAGCCCAGCACGGATGTTGATGGGAGGTGCATCTGGCATATATTTTAATTTTTTTTTCTCTCCCATTTTGGTAGTTTTCGTTTTTGTGCACATTGAGAGTCTGTATAAAATTCTATTAGAAGAATCTATATTTCTTCAAAACTTTTCTTTAAAGGAAGGAAAAAGAATAACTTTCCTAACATGTTGGTTTTTTTTGAGTGATATGCCAGTTACCAGTACAGATTAACAACACTGGAGCTGGCCCATGCACAAGCATTGTGTCTGTTTCCAAAATTGAGTCTTTAATTGCCCTTTAGTTGCCTCTAGTATGTAATGAAGAGAATAGTCCCTTATCTTTAGAAATGTCTGCTCCTCTTACTTTTAGATTGGTTGTTATCCAAATCTGTATCTTAAATTATTAAAATGCTTTATGATCCAGCACTCTGTCTCTCTCTCTCTCTCTCTGGCCTCTTTCATCTGTAAAATATGTTTGCAGATCTATTTTCCCAAGCTGCCATAGAAATGTATTTTAGAATCCTCAGATCATCTGGCCTCTTTCACTGCTCTTAGTTTAGAGCTCGATCCTGCTGAATGACCTGGAATATTTATATGATTCCAGCCTGATGACTGTGCTGCCCTGTACTGATTTTCTGTGCAAATGTTCTTGTCACTTCTTCTATTTTACACTTTGCATTCTGACATTTAAAAGCCAGGATAAAATTCCTATTTCCGTATTCTTACACTAGTATTGTCACAAGTCTTGGCTCAAAAAACACGTTGACCCAGCATTTCTAAATTAAGTGTCTCACTTTTGGACTTAGCCCCATTTGCTTTCTCTTAATGTTATTGCTTACGCTGCATATGTTCAGAGTTCAGCTGTTTGGGGCACTTCATAGGAAAATCCAGTAGACCAAATGACCTGATGATCATATGGCATTGACAATCTAGTTTTAGTCCGCAGTTTTGAGATCTCTCTGAGGAAACACCTGTTCATCAATAGCTACGATGGCTGACAGAACACCCCAGTCCTAGCTGTCAGTGTACCGTGTGGTCCTTTGCAATTAGTGCAATGCCAGATGCAGATTAATACAATGGTCTGCATGCTTCAATGATCTCCGCTATGAAAAAATTCCCTTATACCACTATACCAGTTATACCACAATATTATTTACAGTGCTAATTTGTTAGATGATGGCTGACATCATCAATAATGTGGCAATCAGGTTTTGCCCCCCTGTTATTATAAAAATCTTACAAAAGGTGTTAAAGTTATGTGATGCTATCAAATGGAAGAATGATAGGAGGAAGAGGTTGTTAACTGTATATGCTGCAACTTAGTTTCTATACAATATACTGTTTTGTGTTCCAAGAAAGCATGTTGTACACTGTATCTAAAGCCAAAAAACCCAACATTCCCTGATAAACACTAAATCTGTCAATTTTGTATTAAGGGAAAAATAAGCCTTAAGACCATGATCTCTGACAGCAGGGAACAAGAATTACTCCTACATACCACTGGCTACTGTGTTTAACAGCTCACTGCCTTCAGAAGAAATAATGCCCCAATTACAATGCACCAAATCAACCACATCTTCATAAAACAGACTCTTAACTTCTTTACTTTAGCCCCGAGGTGCTTGCTCTTAATATTATAACGATGGGATTACAATACAATGATTTTAAAAGTACAACAGGCATCAAAGTGTAAAATTTACCCAATTAAGTGCAGTCAGTTAGATCTTGCTCACTACCTGACCCTTTTCATCCACCGTGCTTTGTCTCTTGCACACATCTGTAAAAGCCCTTGAGAAACCCTACCGTTTTTTCAGTTCCATGGAATGAAGCTCTTCACAAAAAGCAGCTGGCCAATTGGTCTATCAGTCATGAGACAGGATATTTAAATGTAGTCTTAATGAAACTTCCTAATCAGGGACTAATTTGTCATGCATGATGTTATGTCAGGCTTGCCCTGTTCTACTTCCAGAGCCACGTGTGTCTCAGTGGTGCAAGAAATTACTACTCTAGCAACAAAACCACGGTTATCATTTGGAAATCATAGTATCTGCTGTTAACTTATGGTTGTTCCCTGAAAAGTGTTCTCTTCAGCTAACAGTAAAAGGGGACAGTTTGTGTTGAAAGAGGCAAAAGCCTTTTCTTGGTGTGTGTCTTTTTTTTTTTTTTTTGTAGTAGTAGCTTATGACAGAATGTTTATAACTTTTTAAGCTATAATGTTACGCTATTTTGCAGATGGTAACAGCAACAATACATGTAATAATACTCATCAATATTTTTTGAGATGTTTACTAAGAAGAAAGTTTATCCAAATAGCAGGCAGTTTTATCCTTAACAAAGATCTCGTATGTTAATTCATGAAGTAGAAGTTACCCAGTGCATTTGGCATGTGACTTTATCAATGGTTATCCCACTGAACAGGGATGATAACTTCTGGGGATACTTGGGACCAAACTGTTGGTGGCAGCAAGTTCCCTACAAGGCTCAGAACTGAACTAAATTCAGGCTTCGCTTCTGGGTCAGAGGAACATATAATTTTAAATGATTTTAAGTGGCTCTGTGTTCTGTACTTGCCTGCCACACGTTTCACATTGCAGTTACTCTTTCCCTCAGGATTAAGGCTTCCTAAAATGTTTTTATTTATTCTTTGATCTACATGTCCTGGTTTTATTCTTTAGCTAGGTTACCTTTGGCTGTCAAAAATCTGTGTGACTCTCCAGCACGTTTCTCAGACAAGGGGAATACCTATGGAAAGAAGCTGTAGGTATGATTTGTGTATGAATGGTCTTACTGACTTTACTGAAGTTAGTAGAATCCAAGGTTATTATGATGTGGAGGTGTGGGACTGTAGTGGTAAAGTAGTCCTGCTCATTTTGTTCAGGAATCACTAAAATATGCTGTATGTCTGCTTTTTTTTTTTTTTTTGCTCACACCCATCCTCCAGTAGGCAGCTCTGAAGCTTCCATAAACCTGCTGCAGCTCCCTTGACTCAGCTGTCTGTGCTCTGCTGGAAAATACATCTCTTCACATAGTTATAGCATAGAGTTACTATGCATATGTGTACTGTAGAAGCGTGCAGGTTTTGCCTGTATCTTTCTTTCTTCAGAAAACTCTCTGATACAGTTTAAGGCTGCTCACTTTACTATGAGAGTTCTATATTGCATGGTATATCTGTACAGTACAAGAAAGTGGGCTTGGAGGGTTATATTTTTAAGATCTCTTAAGATTTTATCTGCCTGTGAGTTTTAGGGGAGATCAGTCATTCCCATCTCTGAAGAAGGCTGAGAGAAGGATCTTGTTTGGTGCTTGTCCTGGACTCGCATAATAGCGTGGCAGCAAAAGATAGGGAGAGAAATTAATGTTAACGGACTCAAAAAGTCATGCAAAAAAAAATAAAATCAGATAAGGCTGTAAGGAATAAATTCTCAGTAATGCCACTTCTAAAGGCTTAGCTTGCAACCACTGAATGTTGGTGCGTATTGGGTGGGCTGACTCCTCAGTTCTGAACAAGGAGGTTCTCTCTATACCCTTGTGCAAAAGCAGACATGTCCACCTGTGCATGTTGTGCATGAAGATGGGCCCAAGCCCGGGTGGAGGGTCTTGCTAGAAAGCAAATGTGGAATGTAAGGGAAGCTGGGGTTTGCTGGCATTTTACCGCTCACGTGGCCACTATTGTTTCTGATAACAACAGTTCACCCGTGGCAGGCACATGGTGTGCCTGAAAACATGCGACGGGCACGAGATATCTTCCCCTAGCTGTACAGGGATATTCCTATATCTGGATATACCTTCAGCGTTTCTCTTCTGAGCTAGATGCAGCACGTTACACTCTAATCCCCTGGTAAAATAGCAGATAAATTTTGCCTAATGCCAGCGTTAGTCATTTTTGTATTAATAGAACCTTCAATCTAATATTTGTGCTCTCCTTGATATTCATGGTTTGGCTTCACTTCAGCCTTCATGCTGAGGACCTTCCTGGACTACAGCCAAGTTACTGAGTATGAAGGATTAAATTTGCCCTTGTTTCATAGCAAGGTTGTATGGGGGCATTCCAGGACTGATTTTCATAATTTGACAGTCAGGAGGAGAGTTGATGTATTTATTTTCTTTCTTCACGCTCTCCTGAAAAGGACAGGTGCCTCTGCTGAATCTTGAACACTAATCACCACAAAGATTTTCTTTTGTCTTGCTGCAGGTGTGTGACAGTTCAGATTACTTGTATATGGCTAGAGTAGTACTGCGTAGTTGTCCTGCAGGGAGTTAAATATGGTTTCTTGGCATCTTACGGTTCTGCATTTGCACAGGACAATTCCAAATATTTTGCATGATCCTTTATTTTGTTTACACAGGCAGAGTTCAGGGACAGTGCTTTTCTGAATATAAGAAATGCTTGAGATAAGCTGGTTTATTCCTGTGTGCTCTGCTGTAACAGCAGAAGACGTTCTTTTCTAAATCATGAGATTTTTCAATGGCTAGAAAGAAATACAACTTGAAACGTGCAAAATGTACACTGATTTATCTTGCTGCCTATTTATACTCAAGTTTAAAAGCAAATCTGATCCTGTTGTTGACTCCTTATGTGCTACACTTGCCGTTCATGAAGGAGTATTATTTACACATTTTATGCATTCAGCAGTATGGAACAGATTCTTTTTTTCTTTTCCAAAGGACCTCTAAAAGTTCAACTTCAGTCACTTTAAACTGGCATAAATCAAGGCTTAAGCTATGAAGTTGGTGGTTCTGCTTTATTCCTCAGCCCAGACATCTCTTCAAACTCCTTACTGTGACTGCATCTAACCAGGTTTTTCTGATGGTCTCCTTCGCTTGGCAGTTTGCTTATGTGACTGTGTGGGAGCTAGTCTGCCACTTAAAAAATTTAAAAAAGA
>BJBW01003359.1:42385-85254 GCA_004320125.1 Scolopax mira
ACATTTCCTATTATTTGGGGGGGATCATAAAACTTCTTCATGTAAGTAAGTTTATTTATTTCAATCTATAAATAAAGCTAAGAGCGCTGGCCAAAGCTCCAATTGCTCTTTAGAATATATAACCATCACAAGAGTAAAATAATAATAAAGTAAATGAAATTGTTTCATGATTTATTTCCATCAAGTATAATTTCTAGAAATTCACATTTATGACTGTAAATTTGATCTGACAGATCCTTTGTAGATTAATTAAGGCTCAAGAGTTGCATAGAAGTACTATTCATTTGTCAGCTTTCATTCCCTGAAGTTGTATAAAGTCCTTACCACCCTGTTTTCTTGAAAGTTTACTCCACTGCTCTGCCTTCTTCATCCTCACCCCACTTTTTTCATTTGACTTTTCTTTCTGTTCTATCTCCAGGATTAAAAACTCACATCCCTTTTTCAGACCCAAACCTGTCATACCTAATCTGAAGTTCTGAAAGTGTAGGGAAGCTCAGGACAGGAAGAGGTGAGAGCATTGAGTCTATTGATTTGGCTGCAAGAACATGACAAGAAGGAATCAGTTGTGTCTGAGACAGATTTGTCCTCTTCAGCTTTAGAGTAACCACAAAAAGATGGACATTCCAGAGCATCAGAGCTATGTTTTTGAAGCTGTGTGGCTTTAAGCAAATTAGATGTCATGGATATGTGTCATATAATGTAAACAAGTAAGGTTTCAGAGCACTTTTGTACAGGAGGACTGCCTTCTTTCTATGATGTTTACCTGGAGGAAAGGATAGAGGAATTATGTGTATTGGGCCAAAATGTTTAAGATGCTGTAAATTACCCTCTTCCTATCTATTTGACAAGTTTATGATTTCAAGGAAACTATTATTCTAGGTTTCTCGATTCTTCCAAAGACCACATCTTCATGATTCATAAATGTGTATTTAACTGAATGAGTACATTAATTTATGGAAATGGTAATGTGTGATACTTGATAACTCCTGGAATTTTTTTCTATGTTGTCCCTCTTTTATATTTACAGTGATGTAGGACCCTGCCTCTCATTGACTTAATATGTATGAGATCCCAAGGTTCATATCAAAATAATTTTGTCCAATGAATGATGTGATCTTTCAGTTATTAGTGACGTATATTGTACTACTCCAAGGACCATCCTATTCAGTAAATCTGATTTGCCTAATCTAAACTGTCCAGCTCTGTAATTCTGATCAATTGTTACCATTTGGCAAGACTGTGGGTAGGTATTTTCTCTAGCGTTGTCTTACGTATGCATGTAACTAATGTGAATGGGCTATTCATAGTCCTTAAAATCCTAAAAGCCCAGGAAGGTTGTAAACCCTGAATACTTGCTATCATCGTCTTAACTCTCTGCAGAGAATCTAAGTTTATCACTTTCTGAATTTCTTAATATAAGGTTATTTTTCCCACTGAATTAAACCGTTTGTGATAGACTGGATTATTTTGCCTGACAAACATTAGCAAGTGCTCACGTATCTTGATCCATCAAGCAAACCTTATTCAAGCAGGAGCTGTTCAGGAGCTGTCACATCCTTGGCTGAGGAATAGCGCTACCATGAGTACACCTGACCTGCTAATCTTTGTCAACTGAAAGTAAAATAGATTGGCTTAAAACACCTTCAAGTAAAAGAAGACTTCTTGCTGAAACCACACCGCCCCCAGTTAGGCAGTTTCCAGCTTTGATATTCTTCATATCTAACCTGCTTAGAATGTAAGGTGATTTTGCTATTTTCTGCTTGCCTTACTCGTAACCTAAAGTCTCAGTCCTATTGTTAATTACTGGAAGGTCACTATCTATTCAACATGTTGAAAATTTGACAAAGTGAGTCTTCTGTTTACCATCAGGAAAATTTAATATTTGCACAGTATCTTAGGGAGGACAGTGGGGCCAGGACTTGGAAGGAAAACTGGGCTCTGTTTCTCACTCCGTGGCTTTCATACCTGTCAGGTGTAAACATGTAATTTGCAATTATCTTTTGGGATCTCTTAATGAGAAGAAATGAAAATTAAGAGGTTTTGTTATTACTTATGATCACATACAACAAAGAGCAGATGTGTGGGGTGTTTTTTTTTTGTTTCTTTGCTTCTTGCCCTCTCTCCCCTACCTCTTAACTATCTTTACACTGCCTGTTTCCTTCGCTTTCTCTCACCCTCTCCTTATCTACACACATCTATAGGTTTATGTATGGAAGGAGTTTGTTCTCTGGTTGAGTTCCTGCATGCCAACATAGACAATGAACTTTCTCTGCCTAATTTTAACTAACCTGAAAGCGGGAGTTCTTAATGGGAGTGCTGACACAACCTTGACTAAAGCAGTGTGAACACGTTGCTATAATTTATAACGTCAGTCTGTATTCCAAACGGTTTCTCTATATACTGCGTGCTCTGCTCAAACAGGAAAAGAAGGTACTGCAGTGAATTATTGTGTAATTAATCATTTGACCATGAGGGACTCATTTACTAATTAAAAACGCAAAAAGAGTAAATTGAAATAACCAGTGACTACTAAATCACGTCTTTTGACGTGTCAGCAGCATTGTAATATATCATAATGTATCAGTCAGAGACATACAGATCCTACGTATTCTGTTACCTTTTACTTCCGAGCTGCCAAAATCACTCATTCTACTCCCAATGCTGTTCCTAGTACTATTCATACAATTACCATAGCGTGCTAAATTGAGATACGAGATACCACTCAGGCTGATGTATGTGCATAGTAATGGGTCGAAACGTATGATTCTCTGCTCTGCTGACTCTGCCCACCGCCTCCGAGCGTATCATAAGGAGACAACTCTGTTATGACAGGAGGGTGTCTGGGAAATAAAGTTGTGACCTAGAAGTCTAGCTTCCAAGTCTCTCTAGATATTCCTGCCCCTGTAGCATTTGTGGCAGATGCATCAGGTCCGTGCCTTTAGCTGCAGCTGCTGTCCACCTTTTGGTGTATTGGCAGGGACCCAGTTTCACAGGTAGGGTGAGGTAGCGTTAAAGTGTCTGTGAGACTGTTGAAGGATTTGTTGTATCGCCCAGTGACGGTGCTGAGGACCATCAGATGATGTTACGGTGAGGTAGGAATCGTCGAATTGTCTAAGATGGAAAGGACCTGTAAGATCATTTAATCCAACCATCAACCTAACTCTGAGATGTCTCTGCCAGAGACATCTCAAACTGTCACAAATTACTCTCCATTCCCGAGTTAGACTCTCAAGGCTCAGATCTGTGCAGGCTTCATGTGTTGTGCGTTATTATCCACCATGGCCTTTGGAAAGCATTAAATTTGGAGGTTTTTAAGTAGTGATGGGAATTTCTGCGCCATTTTATTTTACTGTCAGGGTGAGAGAGAAGAGGATGTAAATTTCCTATTGATATTAACTGAAAAACTTCTGCATTTTTAACCTTGTACACCAAAGCTGCTTTTATTTTATGTGGATAAAATGTGGAGGTGCATCTATGACACTAAAAAGGTTGGGAGAGATGCGAGAAGTACAATTCTAATTTGAAAAACAGCTTCATGAAGGTGTAACTTTTCATTTTCTAGAATTTGTTCTGTGTTGAGCAAGAAACTTACTTACGAGACTTATTAATGTGATTTTCTGTAAAATCATCATGAAGTCTCTCTTAAAATTAACATTAAATTTATTTGCCTAGCTCCAATTAGAATGAATCAATTATTGTAATCATGTGCTTACCCATTGAAGAAAATAGATAGTGCTTATTAAGTGATTGGGCTTGCAAGTCCTCTATTAATATTGAATGTGAATAAAAAAAGGTAATGTGTCGGTTTAGCTTTGATGTCCCAAATTGAACTTCAGGCTTGCAGAAGGGATTTTTTTGTTTTAATTTTCTTAATTGGAGACACAGATCCACTTCTGGAAGTTGTTGGGTGACAATATTTATTCTTATAATGATGCTATTGTTGAAACAGTTTACTTCAGTATGTCAAATAGTCTGGGAATTTCTGTAATATTAAAGATTGATGGTATTAAAGGTTTCAAGCAAAACCCTGCTGATTCATATGGGAAGTTGGGCTTTTTGACTGACTTTTCTAAAATGTTAAAAATTATTTTATTTTTATACATTTCATTCATCAGCCTATACTAATCATGATAAATAGAACTCTGTAGAAGAATCTACCAATATAACAAAAATACAGATTTATTATGCAATGTCAGTTTTGGGATTTGGGTTTGGTTTTTTGTTTTGTGGTTTTTTTGCTTGCTTGGTTGGTGTGTGTTTGTTTTGTTTTTTTTTTTGTTTTGTTTTGTTTTTTAAGACAAGCTGAATATTTCTGGGAAAACTACTGTGCTGTTTAACTTTTAATTCCCAAGGTCTCATGTTTGGAATTTGCAATAATGGTTTATGTTAACAAACACGCTGTTCAGTAGTATCTGCTCTCTCCACTTGTCTTCAAATATTGTGATTTAGATAGAACCCTAATGCACAAGCGCAGCTTGTCCCTAGAGCATTATTCAGAATATAAATTAAGTGATATTATAACGGAGCCCTCACTTAGCTCAGCGTAATGAATATGAAACATCATGTACTAGTGACCAAGGTCATGGTATGAGAATGAATTACTCTATTAACTTCTCTTTTAAGTAGCATTAGAGATAATAAATGAAGAGATATAATGGGATTCTGATAATATTATTCATGCAAAAGTAACATACTTTATCTTGCTAAAACAATTAAGATCTGTTTTGAAGATATTTTACACTTTGGAAATATGATGCTTAGAAGTGTTTATTGCATGTTGCAGAATGCGTCAGCATTAGCCAGTAATGCAGATAATCTGATAAAAATCGAAAAGCTGATTTGTATACTATGCTAATTCAGGATCATCTCTTTGGCCCTAGGTACTGTCCAAATGCTCCATAAGATTAGGGCAAGATTTAGTAGTGATATTAGATTAAATTCAGTTCTTTCGCTTATAACTTTTTTTTTTTTCAGAAAGAAAATTACATCCATCATTCTTCTCTATAAGCCCTCTTTAGCTGCCTGATAAGTAGTATACAATATCGTATTTTAAGCCTGGCATATTACTTTTTTTTTTTTACCCAGACATATTTAAGCCTCCTCTCTCAGTTATACAGTATATTATTTCAGGGATAGAAAGTTTTGTTATTGTGATACCTCCATAGCTGAACCATAAGGAGACTTAGTGATTTGCCATGTGTTCCATAGTGCACACTCATATGTGTTTAGGAGAAATGTAAGAGCAGTTGATAAGAGATTACTCTTCAATTTGCAGGTAACTACAGTGCAGAGAAACTTAATGCTATACTTGGTGGGTTTTTTGGCTTGCCTGGTTAATTTTTTTTTCTTTAATTTTCCAAATATTTTTCATTAATTGAATGAATTGCTATGTTTAAAAGAACTCTGTGAGAAGAAAACAGAGATGCAAAATTCTGATTTTTTTTTTTTGGTGAAATCTGCACATAAAGTATAGCAGAAGATGAAGGAAATTTTAGTACAACATGAACGTGGATGAAGGTAGCATATCGCAGACAGTGTGCCCTGCTGATAATCCTGTGTCCTTGGGATTTTTACTGGAAAATGTGAGACTTTTGGGGGAAGAATATAGTGCAGACTTCAGGGTACTGTCTGTGAGCACACACTCTTGAACAGTGTAGTAACCAACACCAAACCTGATCTCGCTTCTAGAGAAATTCAGAGTATTAAGCCAAGACCCTCCTTTCTTGTTTGTGAGAGGAATGTTGAGGTTGAAATCCTCTGCTTTATTCATTCCTTTCAATAATATGTCTGTCTGTACAATGACAGAATTCTATCAGGACTTCCTGTAAACTTGTAAACTTCCTCTGAAGTCAGGGGAAATGCTATAATTTAACTTTTTTTTTCTTCTTTGTAGCAGAATTAAAAGCAAAATTCTTGCTTGCTTTGTGTAGTAGAAAAGAGAGCATCTAATCAATCCAGACCCAGAAAACTCTGATTTATTGCATATGCTTGCTAACTAGCATATTTGGAAGCCAAAGTTTTTAATGTATATGCTCTGTTTATAGTTTACAACAATATTTAAATGCCCTTACCCATCAAATATATGAAGTAGGTGCTTTTTTATCTTGATTTTTTGCATGCCATTATACTTCAAACCTAATGTAGATTATTTAACAGCTTTAGGAATTTTTAACTATTCTTCTTACATCACCTCAGCTAATTGAGAGCATACGTTCATCTACGTACGTTGTTGTAAATTCTTACTGTCCAGTCAGCTGTTTCCCTCAACACATTGCTTTCTAGTGGTAGCAGAATGGCTGTTATAGTTAAATAAACTTTGAAATGTAATAAATGCATCAAACTATCTCTTAAAAATGCGGAAAAAGTCTGTTCTCTCAGCCTTTCATCAAAAGCCTCTGCTTTTGAGGGGAGGGGGAATGCTATTTATACCAGCTTCTTAATTATGCTTAACGTGACCAATTCAACTTGATCCCATATCAATTTTGCAAGTGCAAATAGATCTAAAGTTTCAAGGGTAAGATCATGTTACACCTTAACTTACAATATGTGTATGTACTTGAATGAAGCAGATTTAAAATATCTAATGAGCCAAGGGACATGTGTCCATAGGATTGGTGGAAAAGGAATTAAAGTATTAGTTTCTCATATTTTATGATTAATGATTTTCTTTACATAAGACCTGAAAGTCTAGCTAAGATCATGAAAGGCATGTTGGGTTAAATCTTTCTTTGCCATGAAGTGTAGTCATTAGATCTCAGCTAACTCTAACAAAATCCCTAATAGCTATGCATGCCTGGAGCCAAAATAGGTCAGCTCATGGGCTATTGTATTATATTTTATTATTTAAACTTTAAGTGATTAGTTTAGCACTTAAAAGCTTTGGAAAGAATTAGGTTACTGTTCTCCTCCTTATCCATAAACAAACTGACATGCAGATGGACACTGAGCAGACTTGTTCCATGTTTTCTCTCAAGGCTTTCCTCAGAAGTTAAGGACTAATTTTTTTACCTGATTCTTAATTTCAGCATTAGGGTTTAATTGCAACATATGGAAGATACACCTGTGATGAGGACATCCTTTTTGATTTTGAAGACAAGTCCAGATTTTGCCTGCAGTCTCAGAATAAACTTGAAAAACATGTGTTAAGTAAGGGGGAGGGGAAAAAACCTACTTCTGCATAGACCTGGATTCAGGTATCAGAAAACAAACAGGAAATAACCTGATCCCAGAAAAGTCAAAAGGGTTTTATTCATCAGGGAGGGTTTTTTCCTTGTATGTACAAGGAACATTTCAGAAATAAATGGATATGATTTAATTAATTACAAGTTCTGCTACTTTCTGAGTTTATTTCTGCTCATAAAACACAGAAAATGTTGTAATTGAATTATATGCTGTGTTATATAGTTAGAATAGACTTTCCTAACAGTACTCTGCAAGTACGTTTTCCTCAAGTTGCACTGAGGAGCAATTTTTTAGGTAACAATTCGTTGTAATTCCTTAGTTATATTTTCTTTCAAAGCTTCATTTTAATTCGGGCATCATTATGAATGTGACTATGTTATCCGATAAAGGTATTTTTAACAAACATCTCACTGGGTTAAGTTCATAGCTCAACTTTATACCCAATACTGCACTGATGGCATAGTTGAATGTTACCAGACTCTTTATGCACTATACCATGTTAGGAGTCAGCAACCTGATGTGTGCTGTCAGCACTAGTGAGGAAAATATAGAGTTGCAGGGCTTCTTATTTTAGAAATTATTAGAATAATTATAGCCTTTGAAGAGTAACCCATTAATTCTCTTTCCCCTCAAACATAGTGCTTGCCTTTTATTTATCATCCTGTGTCTTCTGCGTTGTAGAAACAAGTTGTGGAAGTGGGTGTAAAAATTGCTGGAGTTGTGAAAACCATCTGAACTGAAATAGTTTTGATCAAGGTCCTTTAACAGGAAATAGGCACAAAATAAAATGCTCAAGTAGAACCGAATGGGTTTAGTGACACTCAGCATATTCTCCTAACAGAAATACTTGGAGAATGCACCTACAATGTATGATATTATATGCAACGTGATCTCACCAGCCCTTTTATTAAAATAGGAAGCAAGTGCCTGTTTTGCTCAGTCTCTGCTGGGAGTTGAATCACTGGCTAAATTCATGTGAGCACTCTGTTTTGGGCAGAGACATGCAGAAAAAAACGTCATTTGCCACTTGAGTTGCGTAAGGGAACTATCCAAACTTATCTCAGAATTAACAGCATTGAGTACTTCTTATTTTCATGTTTTCATGCTGCTATGATACTTAATTTCCACTGTGGAAATGTTCAATTTTCTTAAAGATCAGCACAGACAATAGTAGAATATACACTATATAAGTAAATCAATACATAAAAGCAACAGAGACTATAGAAATCACCTCAAAGGGTTGTGGTTTTTTTCCTATTATGTTATTTTATTTATATTAAGAATAACAACATTTTCTTAATTTCTTACTGTACTCATTTCTTCTGTTGTCACTCCTCCAGTTATCAATATCTGAACTGTAATTTTTTTCTGGTTATCTATCTCAAATTTCTCTATTCCTTCCTCACATGCAAAGAGGATGTTACTTCAAAAATAATATCGTCCTGTATAGTTATATGTCCTGAGAGAATAAACAAGGAATGAATTACTTCTGTGTTTACTCTTAGATACATGTTTTTGAAATCCATTTCCTACTTTGTATAAAAGACAGTTTTATCTGAACAGTTATTACTTGATAAATATGTGTAAAACGAGTGCTTGAAATTTTTTTTTTTCAAATCATGAGGGAATGTGAAAATACTTTCTTGTTCTATCTTACTCCAAAACATTTTTTGGTGGATAACTAAACCCAGATAATGCTGGTAACTTCTAGCTAGACTTGATCTATAGCTCTCATTGAGTCAAGTCTGAAGAAAAATGGTTCAATCCCTTAAAAGTAATTAAGACCTTTATCTGAAAAACAGTTATGTATGTGCTTAATTTAATGCATGTAAATAATCCAATTGATTTAAATGGGAATATTCATAAGCGTTAAGTTAGGCACAATTCGCAGGATCAGGAAGTAAAGTTGTCCATTTTGTGTGAAGTGTTGTATATATTTTCTGTGGGTTTCCCATGTGTTTTGGGGATGTAGAATAGGTTTCCTCTACATGAGGAGCACCCTAAATCCAGGCTATTCAATTTGGCATCTGCCACTTTTCTGATTATACTGAACTCAAACATGTGAAATGAGGGTTTCAGTATCGAGATTCTCTCTTTTCCAGGCCATTCTAAATCTTCACTTTGATATGGGAAAACATAAGCTTAGGACAGTGATAAACCAGCAACATATTCCGTGGCAAGCTTTTGGACCCTCTTAAGTCTATAGAAGCTTTGCTATTGACTATGTGACTCTAATTTCTCTCCAGGTTTCCTTCTTCACTACCATATCAACTGATAACTTTCTTTGTTATGTAGTTAGAACGAGATAAGATACTTAAATCTGTAATCCTTAGTTAATACACAGAAATCTTATATGAATGCTGTGCTTCTAACACTTTAGTGTATATTTGGGGTGTTTTTCTTTTTTGAAAACAGTCTAAAATATAATAGTGTGCATGTATAATTTCCATAAGAGAGGAAAAGATTAAAAAATACAAGCCTTCTAGAGCAGTCAGTGATAGGAAAGATTTCTCACACATTTTCTAAATTTGCTGTAAACTTGCAAATTTAATTAAATGGTTTTGTTTGCTTCATGCATAATTGACATGGTGACAATTAACAACATGGTATGTTGTCCTTTGCCTCAGGTATATAACATTAAATTTGTGTGCTGAGAGAATAGAAGGAATGAAATGGTGTGTCACAACTCAAAAAAATAAAATCTAACAAAAAATTAATTACTTTGGCTGCAGCTGTACCATTTGTATCTGTTCCTACCTGTTAGCCTAGGTATCTCCTAGTGCTAGTTAGTATATTTGATTTCTGACGAGTATGTTGTAAAGGAGCCTTCATATTTAGCAGTAAATAAACAAATAACTTTTTAAAAAACAAGCCATACAAATGGCTGAAAAAAAACCAGGAAAACTGACTTTTTAAAATTGAGTTTTAAAGTTGAAATTACTTTCTTTCTTCTGTATGGTTTAGGTACTTAATTTGTATGACCATAAACTGCAAATAACTGTCTTGCTTTTAATAATTGGGTGAATTGGCCCAAAGAAATTGAGTTTTGAGGAAAAATTTTTAAAAATGAAAGTAAAAATCTCATTGGAATCTGCATCAAAATTTGTACATCAGAAGTATTTATGTGAAAATGTGTGCTGACCTTATTCTAGCTGCAAAATTTGTGGTTGCCTGGTAAAGAAGCAGATATACAACATGTACCACAGGTGACTAAAATATGAAAACAGAGAAATAGAAAGGGTAATATCCTCAAATGTTTTTGTGGGTTTTTTATATATATAGGGCTAAATTGTAATAAGGTAATTGAAAATATTACATAAAATGTGGGATCCCAGGAGAATCTGTGAGGCCCTGCTGATGTCTATCATCATTGATTTGAGTGTTGAGATGTGTCAAGGAGAGACAAGGTCATGCAGCAAATGCAATGAGGCAACATGCATAGTTATAGATATAGAGCATCCTTGACTGTTACATTCTTGATATTTCTATTAAGAATGGCGAGCACATCACTGTCTGCTCTATTGCTGCCTGAGTCAGTATTCCTTGCATTTTGTCTGTATCCACAATA
Source organism: Scolopax mira (assembly GCA_004320125.1). NCBI lineage: Eukaryota > Metazoa > Chordata > Aves > Charadriiformes > Scolopacidae > Scolopax > Scolopax mira. The sequence continues at coordinate 53,136 of BJBW01003359.1, forward strand.
CGTTTTTTCTTACACAAAACAAGCACAGAAAAACTTTCTAAGAATGGAAAATCAAGATTACTTCTTCATTGTGCTAAATCCATAATAGCAAAGGATTCAAATTGAAAAAAAAAATCATATTATCAAAACGAAATTTTACACACTTAAATCTTGAAGTTTTGGACTATGCCTATTTGAGTTGATGCTAGTTTTATCTTCTATGTTTGTTTACGTGGTCAAGCTGTGTTCCTGCAGTAGAGTTTCTGGGAAAACTGATGTATACGCTTTTTTCCCCAGTGAGAGCTAAAAAGATTAGGATGTTGGACTATACAAATATGTTTTTGTATGTAGAAAAAATACTACTCCTCTTTCTTTAGACAGTGCTGTCATTTATTTAAGAATTGTCAGCTTTCCTCTTTTCCCCTCTTCGTATCAAAACTTAATTCCATAATGATGAGAATATAAGAGAATAAATTCTCCACCTGCTTCTCCAAGTTGAAACATAGTATACTTTAATTTAGATTATTAAAATGATGGTTCTTCTGCAAGCCTTCAGGTTGTAGAACAGCAACGGAAGAGTATTGTGTTTAGCAAAAGATAATTCTCAATTTTCTCAAATGTGAAAATAACTTATCATGGAAGCAGATGTACATTTGTCTACTAATATTTTGAAAACCAGTAATTTTCTTAAATATCTTTTAAAAACTCTGTTAGACTGATCTTTTTCTGAAATAATATTCAATTGGAAAACACTGACTCAGCTGCCAATAGAAATTGTACTGTTTGATTTGGTTGTGTTGAATTATTTTATTTTGATTTTTTTTTTTAATGTTGAATTTAAATATAAAAACCATTGAAAATAAAGTACAGATTCTGAGGGAAGTTATCCTTTCCCACGTATTTCTAAAAACTGCAGTCTGGTATTTTAAAATAAATAAAATCTTCATAGTCTTCACCTAATAGCATTGTTAAAGATGGACCAATGGAGAATTCATCTCATTTGCAGCTTGTCAACACCAGTGGGTTTTTTTGGTAAAAATAATTTTTATACCCTTTCTTTTTGGTTCTATAAAAATAAGATGAAACAGCTGACCTCTTCTGACTCTTGATTAATTTTTTCCCATTCCTTTCTTGAAGACATAGAGGTTTCATTTTCAGTGAATAGAAAATAAACTTGAAATGTTATCCATCATTAGCTGTTAGTGGACTGAGAATTGCAGTAGGAAGTGCTTTATATTTCCTTGCTTGATTTCTAAATTATCTGAAGAGTAATATAGGCTGATAACATAAAAATGCTTTTATAGGTTATCCTCTTTTGTTGTGTACACTTCTACATGTTTTCCGGATGTTTATTTATTTTCAAATGGAACTGATACAATGTTTTCAGCCACAACCTTGTAAAAGATAAGGTAGCATGTTCTGGAAAGCAGGGAACATAAAAACACTCTTGCCTGAAGTAGGAGAAAAAACAGTTAATTTCAATCCTGATGACAGTTTCTCGGTGAACAATAGTCTCCCAGAATTGACATGGAGAAGTAATGAATGAATGAAAGGAGAACTGAGTCACAGCTGCACTTTGCAATCACTTTAGAACATCTACACTCTTCCAGCCAAAATACTATTAATACGTGTGTCAGCACAGTGAGTGAATCTCATAGTGTGAACGCATTGGAACAGTTCAGGAAAGAAAATGAAGAATATCCTCAGGGACAGACTTTTCTTTTTCTCTGAGAGACTCTTCATTATTCAGGCATTGTGATACTTTTCCTTTATTTGTGTAAAGATTAAATTGCACATGATTTCTAATGTTTCTGCTACTCCAACTGTCATAGGTCGATGACCTTCATGGAAGTGAGATAATAGATACATCGTCTGTTGTTCGGGCAAGTGCTGTTCTTCCACAGCCCAGTACTTTTCTATTGTTATAAGTTGAAAGCAATTAAATAAAAATACAAGGGAAAGTTTCTAGAGTATCTTTAGTATTTCATATATGTCTTTATGTGACTGTCATTTAACATTTATATGAGAGATTCTCTAATGTTATAATGACCTAGAAGCATACACTGAGACTCTTCTACACGGTTGAGACAACAAATGAGTGAGAGATGTCGGTGTGTATTCAGTAATGCAGTTTCTGAGAAGGTGCCCTCTATGGTTTGAAAACTGTAATCCAAAGACTTGCAATTGATGTGTTTGTCTTCACGTGTGTTACTAGGACTGCTAAAGTCCTGTCATAATAATTTCTTTTTATATTGCTTCACATCCTAATTGGGAAAATAAAGTCCCTATCTCTGCACTGTAAAGTCTGTGTACAATGGACACATTCAAATTATTTTCATATTTAATAGAGACTATCATTTAACTTAAGAAAAATAACCTCACTTATTAGTAAGGTTACTTATTAGTAATTTTCAGTTTAACTATCTAGAATAATTGTTCAACAAATTTTCATCCTCTAGCAATTTGAACAACCTTTATTTTTTGGTAGCATCTTCCTCATGGTCTAAGTGGACATATCAAGATTGTAGAAGTATTTCCATGAATGTGAAGGATGGTTGACATGACACTGGTACTGTACAGAATACTATTGAAACTTGCAAAGGGCAAAGCTTCTATAGAAGAAAGTGCACTATATAGGTTGTGTACCTCTTGATTCACATTTTTTTTTTCCCCACATGTCAATCCCCCACCCTGATTGCTCCTACCATGATTAATACATTCCTCCAACTCTTTTGGAAAAAAAAAAAAAAATTAAAATATGTGTTATGCTGTAGAATAAACTTTTGGCCATTAAAGATTTTTTTTTTTAAATGCCAAAACGGAAGGAGTAGATAAGTTCTATTTCAAATTTTCCATAATCAACTTCTTAGCACTCTGCAAGGGATATATTGCTTTTTTTGTGGATATTGAAGAAAGACCAACTTAAAACATGATAAGAATAGTTGGAAATGAATGTATGGGAACCCTAGAATTGGCTGTGAGAAAGGTAGAGAGATGAGGAAAGTAATCACTCACATTTGTGATCCTGGCAAGAGCTTACAACAGGGGTTTTACACTAGCATTTCACTGCTAATTCATAGACAAACATCTTATCTGCAGAGCCTTGACTCTTTTCAAGTATTTGCAATTTTATAGAGAATGTTACAGCAGGAGAAGGCCCAAACAGTTTCCTTCTAATATTAGTTGTATGTAAAGCAGCATACACCTTTGTGACAATTATCCAACGTTTATGTCACATGGTCAGAAGATGTGGGTGTTACTAAATTGTTCTGCCTAATATTACCTTTTTAAAAACCTGTTTTTGTTTAAATTTGCCTTTAACAACAACAAAAAATAATAGCTCTTCAAATGCTGAAGAGAATGAATTTCAGCTCAGATAACAGCAGGAAAGGCAAGTTGTTATGAAGTACTCAGCAAAATTAATTTGTTCCATTTTTAGCAACTATGAAATTACTACAGCAATTAATAATGCCAAATAAGTATTATTCTGATACTACATCCTGTTCATAGGAATACTAGATGTTGAAAAACTATGTCCTTTAGCAACAGATTGAATTAATTGAATATCAATCTTCTATAATACAGTTAAAGGAAATTAGCATTTAGTATTTGATCTGAAGTGATATTTTCATTAGATTTAGGTAACCTCATGTTGCATATCTCTAAAGGAGTCTTGTTTTAGAGCAAGTCATTTGGAGTTCATTTATGTGTTCTGTTGATTGTAGGTATCCCACTCCATACACTTTAGCTGGTACAAAAGAGAACAGGGTTTTAGTTTCTCAAATGCATAATACAGTATCTTGAATCAGTTGTCAGCACTGTAAATAAGAAACGGTGGATCAATGTAATAATGGCAATAAAAAAAATACTCATGATTTTGTAGACAGAATATCTTGAATATATATATAGTGTTGCAAAGACAGGCATTTGAGGAATAATATCCGTGCTTGATCCAAATTAAGGAAACAGGATTTGTGTTAAACTTATAAAAGCAGTCCCCAGGGAAAAATTCTGCGCAGTGCTGCTGGGAGTTTATTTTAATGTGGCCTGTAGGCCACTGCTACTTTTTAGATTGCTCTTCTGTGAAGTCTTTTAGCAGTGAACATTTACAAAGTGCCTAATTCAGAGGCACATGTACAAATTCTGTTTAACTAAACCATAGTCATATATCTCCAGCCTTTTTGGAAAATTTTTCACTTTCTTGCCTTGGAAGATCATCAGACTGATTCCTGAAACCTTCCCGTACCTTTATATCTCATAAAAAAAGCTGTCTAGTACCAACCCTTTTCTACCAAATAACTAAAATTACCAAGCTCTTATAAGGAAATCTATGCTTGGTAAATATGGAGTAAAATGACTCAGCTAAACCTTGGTAACGATGTCTTATCCTACCTTTGAAAGTTTTTGATGCACAGTAGATGATGGAACTTGCAGGATGGTTGAGATTAATTTTATTTAAACAGCATTCAACTTCTTTATGCAGGAGAAGGTTAAGGGAACCTATCTACACTGGCAACTTCTGTCTGATTATTTTTTTTCTTTCCAGCTCAAATTTATATTTGTCCCTGTGACTGCAGGGGGGTCAGACTAGATGACCTTTGAAGGTCCCTTCTGGCCCAGATGATTCTATGATTCTATATGAATGTGACTATTACATTTTATATTACTGAGACTTGCTTTATATTGAATTACAGGATTATTTTTTTTTGATCATGAAGACAAAACAGAATGTAATTTGCTAAGTTACATATGGTCTATGATGTCAGCAGCTCACTCATTTTCTACTATGGTGTTGACCTTGACTGCCTACATACTGTCTACCCAGGCCCTCTCCTGCTTCCCCTCCTGAAGGGGAGGACAGGAGGAGAAAAGAAGATGAAAAAGCTTGTGAGTTGAAATAATGACAGAGAAATAATTTACTCATCAGTTACCATTATGGACAAAACAGAGTTGACTGCAGAAACTGCCCAACGTTCAGAGATACTTAGAAGGATTTTTTTGGGGTTTGTTCTGAATTTTATGGTGTGCATTTAGGTATATTTCACGAGCACTGGATGAATAACACCTTTTGTAGTGTTTAAAATCTGTACAATAGATGGCAGCTAGGGATAAAGATTGTATTCTTCTCAATGTCTATACCAAAAAATCTTGCCTAAGTAGGACCTTCTGCATATGTTCTTTCCTCTTACTACACATGTGCAGGGTATGGGATTTAGTAACTGAAGAGATAATAAATATATAAAAACATGGTTAAACATCTTTAAACGGGGCTTCAAGCCATCTTCATGCTTGTCTTCTTCTATCCTTCCAATAGTACTTTACAGTATAATTTCCAATATTGGAAAATATCCTGCATCTCAAAGACTACTGTCTTGATCCATAGACCCTAGTCTCTTCTTGTCCTGGATATGGAGGACTGCACCAGCTAATTAATCTCGAAAAGTTATGTTTTTTCTGTTATATTTTATTTTCTTATTCATCTGCTCTTATTTTCCAAGGATAAACCAAACCTCTCTTTTCAGTGCAGCATACTTCTCCTCTTTCTTGATTGTAACTTTAAACCAAAGCACAAGGCCAGTATTTGGTAGCTTTTAAAAATCATATTTCTAATCTCATCTATTTCTTGGCTTTTTTCTTAATTATCTGCTTCTAGTGATACAATTTTGTCGTTCTATAAGCAAATTAAACTCTGCTACTAACTCTATTCTACTAACTAAATTACTTTTACTTAAACTCTTGCGCAAACCATTAAAACATGGCTTTCACTTAACAGATGGCAATGTATTCCCTTTACAAAAGCCACACCTGTTTATCTACGTTATGGAGGACCTAATTTATTTTTCTTGATCATTCTGCTATCTCTGACAGAATAATTCTTCTCCTGTGCAGATCTTTACCTTTTTCTCTTCCTCATGTGTTGGTTTAATGTTAGAGCTTTGACAGTTCCTTCTTCTTTATGTTAAAAAACTGTCTCTAAACTGTGCTTTTTTCTCTTGAATTTCCAGCTTCTACATTCAGCTGCTAGGATGGCTCCGTTAATGGCGAAATAATTTTCTGTCCTGTCTTTTTTTTTTTTCTAAATAAAAATTCCAATTATTGCTTTTTAGAAAACGGTATCATGGTGTCAAAAGAGAATCCCAATTCTATATGGCTATGTGAATCCACATAGGTTCTGTAACTTGAAAATAAATAATCATAGAGCATAATTATTATTCATCAATGAATTTATCCATGAGCGTCCCTAATGATATATTAGAAAACTATTTTTAATATGCATCTATTTTAGAAATAATACCCTAAAGCATGAGCTGAGGTTATCCTATTTAGTATGCCAAAGAAAAGTCTAAATTATTTTTTCTATTATTGTATTTGTTCATACAGGTCAATGGTACTTGAAAGGTCTATTAAGCTAGTGATTGATCTCCCATTTGTTACATAAAAAATATTCTAAGAGCCCTGATGGGTTAAACCAAAGATGTGATATGCTTATTTAGCTTAGCTTACATTTTTAGCTGACCCTTTTTCATATGTCTTTCTTTCATAAATATTGCATGTTTTTACACCTTGGTCAAATGTAATAGTTGAAAATATCAGCATGATGCCATCACGTTATAGCCTCAAATTGTCCAAATGAGTTGCTTTTAGATTTTCAAATTTAATGCAAACCTCTTTTGTCTGAAGAAGCTTTAGCAAAAAAGCAAAGTTTCGTCTCATTTTAAAACATGGGTACTGGAGTTGAAGTTTCAAGCATTTGTATTCCTAAAGACCTATTTATATTAATCCTTTAAATGTATAAGAATATTTCAATTCTGTTTTGAGTGTCTGTTGCTAATATCGGATTCAAAAACCACTTTATGCATCTGTGTCAGTTCTACAGAGATAGCTTCATTATCATTACAATACTAGCTGTCGACAGTACACTGTATGAGACCATCTTTATGTTGGCAAATTACTCCAGGCTTTTCACATAACTGGATGACAAAACCCAAATTATGGTGGGTTGATTTTATAATTTGTCCTTCTTTAGGCGTGTTATTGCCTACATGCACTGTGGTGAAGAGCCCTGCATTGGCAGGGAGATGGAGCGTTGATTTAAAATAGGTCTTTAACTCCTGCATATATGTTGAGTTGCTGCTGAAATGTGAAGGGGTTGTTGACAGGAGAAGAAGTTGAAGCCTGGAACCTAAGTTATATATGACTTATAATCAGGAAATACTAGTGCAGCACTGGTATTTTCTGTATTTTCTTCATAAATTGCATGTTATTTTTCAAAAACTGTGGGGCTTGGGAAGGGCATGTTTTTCTGTAGGTACGGTGTTCTTTCTTTTACGGTCTACTGCCAGCCTGCAAAGCCCATGCAATCAATAAGGGGCAATGGGAATTCTATAACTGCCATTAACTGGAGTGTTTATTAATTCTCAATTAGATTACTAATCAGTCTTACCTGTGTGAATGCACTGAAAGAAATAAGGTGATCCAGGTGGCATCCGAGGTATATGACTAATGTGAGATCACAAATATTTTTTGGGGGGAGTAATTTGGGAAATATAGGTAATCTTGTGCAAGATTCAGCCCATATTAACTTTAAGACCCAAGTGCAAGTCGACAGTTAGAGCTATGGATATTGCTGTAGTCGTTTGGGTACAATTAACTTGGTATTTTAGAGTCGTTAGTCTGTATGGGAATTTTTTTTTTTTTAAAAGATACAAGATGCTTTGTGCTTATAAGAACAATTGATGTACTCTCTGACATCATGTAGGAAAACACTTTTGCTTTGCATCTCTAAAAGAACAGAGAGGAAATCTATTAGTTATCAACAGACCATCAAGGTTCGCATATATAAAAGTTGTTAGAGAATCAGGGCAACACTCTTGACCTCACAAGGGCCAGTGCATACTTCTTGTTGTGAAGAAGAGATCTGTTTTTATTGCACAACATTACTTTGGTTACTGTTGCATGTTAATGGGTGGCAGCTGTTCCATCTTTTACAGCTACTAGCGGAGAAAACCTTTTTATACAATTTAAATATACACATGTATTAGTCTTTGAAACAATTAAAAGAAAGTAGTACTTCAAAGGAGGAATGTCATGACTTAAATTGTATTCCACACTAAGGAGCAGTAATTTCTGTAGGTAGCTGAAAAAAATAGTCCTTTTACTGTTGATCATAGGGGGGAGAAAAAAAAAAAAAAGAAAAAAGTAACAAAGAGAAGTTATGTCTCTTTCCAAGAAAGACATTTGCTTTATCAAATACGTAATGTAAACATCAAGTTCTGAATTGGGAAACTTAAAACGTTACTGTATTCCTTCTCAGATTGTACTCGCCTTCAATTTGCATTAGCTTTATACCTTTGTTTTGTTGACATTAAAAACATTTAACATGTTCTTTATAGCTTTGAAAGTAAAGTCACAGGAAGGTTCTTGTCTGTTAAATATCATTTGTTGCACTTAAACATTGGAGTTAAGTCAAATTATACCATAGTGAGATGTCCTCTGTATTGGTCAGAAACAAATCAAAAACTTCCCAAACCACAGAAATAACCAGAAAAAGTTCCTTAGAAATTACAACTCTTTCTTAGAAGAACTCCCTCCACATCATGCTGCAAAACTTGAAAATTATATTTTTCTTTTCTCCTTACCAAGCATTAGAATTGTATCATAGGAATGCTTTCCTGCATTTTTTGGACATAATTTCAGATGTTGAATAAAACTAATAGAGAGCTGTTAATCAGTATTCTTGTAAGTCAAATAAAACATTTTAAAGACAAACTTGAAAGGCAAATTGTGCCTGCTAATGCCAGCCAGGTTCTGTGCTTCTTGTGTACATGATAATTCTGTGAAGCTGACAATGGGATCAGTAAAGGAGGGGTATAACTGATGTGGCAGACATCAGAAGCAGTGTTGATGTTATACATCGTTAAGTATTCCAGCATTGTACCAGTTCCTGTTCTTTGCTCTCTCTCTTTTTCCTTTGTTTGTTTGTTCCCTATCTTAAATTTTCTTCTCTGCCTTTTTTCCTTAAGCCTTCTGCCTTAAATGCATGTTACCTTATTTTTATTCTGGAATCATAGGGTAGTACATAGCTAGAGTAAATACAGTTTCACCAAATGCTTTTCTTATAAAATAACGACTTCTCTTTTATAGATCTTCAATTGATATGCAAGATTTGAATTGTACAGCTCAACTATTAAATAAATAGATTTGTTTAGCCCCATATGTGTGAAAATACAAATTCACACACACACACAAAAAAAATAGCTTGGCATCTTGGCTGAATGCTACAGAGTCATTCACAATCCACTTAATCCAGATTTTCATTTGCCCCTGGATGGTAGTTTCTTTTAATTCTTAGGCTCTCGGTATTTTACTTCCAGACTTTTAGTAGCCTTGTTTTTCTGTGTCTAGAGCGCTTAGCTGTTCCTCTCTAGATTAGCAATATCTGATACTAGCTCCATGAGTTTACTTCATTATAGTTTATAATTTGACTTAAAGTTACCTGCTGAAAAGACGGGATGGACTTTGTGGGAGAATATACACACGCACCCGGTTGCTTACTCTTTGGTGAATTACAATAAAAAATGCACCTCTTTGTTGCGTTGATAAAAAGGGTGATGTGCTATAAGAGATATTTTTTTGTTATCGGTAATATGAATCTGATGCTTTTTGCTTGCTAGTGTTTGTTGCTATTCTCTCCTCTACAAGCATGTTTATCGAGGTCTACCGAAAGCCCAGAAGCCCATAGGTCAGAGAACAGCATTTTGATGGATTATGGGATTGTAACTGTCCCTGCCAGCTGACAGCTTTTATTGGCTGGGAGGATGAGCCTGTAAACCTTTATATAATTATTGTATTAAAGCCACTGTGCCTCTGTGTTGCTGGCGCTTGTTCAGGGATCAATGTGAAGATAATTTCAAAAATGAATAGTAAGTATTGATCGTCCCTTGGTGGAGCCTTATCAGTGGCTGAAGCAGACTACTGTAGATTATAACTTCAATGTCATTTATGATGATATGATACGTATTGCAGAGTAGCAATTTAAACAAAGGGCTGATTTAATTCACAATGGATTTTTGTAGCGTGATGGGTAATAAATCACAATCTGTGTAATTTTTAGAAATGAACACATGTTGGCAGTAGTTCAGGGCAGTTCCTGGGAGATCTGAAAATGACCAGGGAGGGCAAATATCAGCAGCGAACCCCTTCTGAATGATTGGCCCTTACTTGGTTCTGACATTCAGATGACCTTGGGGCCTCTGCTGGCAGCTGCTGGTTAATTTTCTTCACTGAGGACACAGTTTAACTTTCTATCTGTCTGCCAATTACCTGACATTTTCAACTTATCACCTTCTATTTTTTAAATTATTGGAGGCACATCCACATTTTGACACTTTTTTAGGCAAGTATTCGTTTTTTGCCTGCTGCTGAGACACCTCTCTGCCAAGCCCCTGTAATATCCCCTTTATTCAAGAAATTAATAGCTTGCCTAACTGTGAAGTGAAAAAGCACAGACATTATGTGGAAGATTACAAAGCTTCCTTTCAGTTCAGCAAGAAAATGTGTGTGTATAAAAAGCAAGTGATACCTGAAAAAGCCCCCAACCCAATATCATTATCTAAAAATGTGTATATAGCAACTGACAGGAAGCACTTTCAGCATTTGTTATATTTTCTACTTGCCATAATTTTTTTTTTTCAGTCATAAAGAAATATCTCTTCTGAAGTCATGTGAAGAGACTGATTTTAACTATACAAAAACATGTTGCCATGAAGCTCTCGGATTGAGCTAATTCTTATAGTCTGTAAATACTGTAAGTGTTTTACACAAGCCCTCATAGTCTTGCAAATTACTCTAATCCAGATATGTCCCTAATAAGGTATGAAATCCTAAAGCAAGGTAGGTGTTTCATCTGGGGTTCATGGATTTTGTTTTAATTCAAAATATAGTGTTGCTTATATATTTCTGGTGAATAAAGTGTTATATATTTTATCTTTTTAATAACTTTATAATTTCATTTCTGCTGAAGTCCTGAAAAAAAAGACATTTATGATTTCAGGAGATAACTATAACAGGCTTATAGGCAGTCATAACATATTAAATATAATAATAAAAGATAACCAGTTAACATTTAAAGATTAACTTAAAAATTTCAAGAAAAGTACAGGAAATTATACATGTTGAGCACTCTGAGTTTTGAACGTTATGTGAAGAACAAGGGACTAAAATGCCATCATCCTCATAAGGAGCCTTCTTTAGGAAAGCAGTAAAGCATGTATATTATGCATGTAATTAAGTCTCATTAATGTGAGTCAGCCATGAGAATCTGCTTAAGTGCTTTCCTAGAAAAACGTCTTAAATCCAAGCCATAGTAATGCAGTTTAGAATCAGATCTGGTCTGTACTAGGTTGTTTTGCAGAATTGCTATGGATGTGTATGAGCAAACAGTGTGTGGCTGTTTTTGGCACACCCCACTGTCTGGTTACCAATGTTAGAAACATTTATTGGACTTGTTTTTGACACATAAAATTTCAGCCTTAACATCATGGAAGCTCTAGCCTGCTTTGTGCCAGACAAAGTATTACATTTCATTTCCAGAGCAACTTATGTGAGAGTATGGAGAACCCACGGTAGAGGAACCACTATTTCTAGAGAAACTGGGAATAATTTTTTTCTACTTCTTTTTTCCCAAAACCACGTACTCTGTTTTCTGAAGACAGGAGAGAGCCCAAATTTGGAGCTATTTACTGAATTACTGTTTTTCTGAATGATTCTCTTCTACAGAAAAGTGAATAGATATATATCTCTTTAAGTCACGTATTGAGTTGATCATTCAGGTAAGAATAATTCTAGGAACTTAAAAATCTGGGGAGAAACAGGGGAACAGCTGTTATAGCTAGAGATGTCATGTGAGTGCCTGAAGATGACACATTTGGAAAAAGGAATTTTGGTCTACACACAACTTTCAAAGCCAAAGCACGGGAGGAAAGTTGCAGTAGTTTCTAAGTCTTTAATGCTGTCTCTGCAGCAATTAGTGCAAAAAGAAGTGGATCAGTGTGTAGAAAACAGCAACTGTCACTGAAGACCCAATAGTCATACCTATTTTGATGAGTTAATTTTGGATTAGCTCTAATCTCATCATGTGGACTGAATTCACAGGAGCAGCTGGAGAGCACTAAATTTAGTGTACTTGAGTTGCATCAGAAAAGAATCCAGTCACGTGTTTTTTAACAACCCCACAACACAAACCAAAGCACAATAACTGAAGGCAGTCAAGAGATTAAAAGTACACTGCCAAACTGAAACATCAATGTAGATCTACCCATCATCCTCCTAATGTGCAGCAATCCTTCACTGCAATCCACCACTCCGATGGTCTGTGCTTAGAACAGAATATGGAACATTTGATTTCAGCTCCTTGCGAATAAATGTGACTTTCCTGTCAAACCAAAGAGGCTGCTTTAATTCTGTCTAAATTTGAATATAATTTCTTTAGAGTAGCCCTGAAATCTGCAGATTTTTCTTTATTTTACTCATTGGAAAACTCAGTGAGTTTTTCTCTCATTACTCATGGAGTTTCCTCACTAGGATATTCACTGGTGTCCTGTATTTCAGAACAAAGGTTTCTTAATGGCCTAATGATGATCATTTGCTTTGATGATAAAGAGGAAATTATATTCTCACTAAATCTAGCTCTTTTTCACTTTTCTCATTATTAAGAGTTAGTTGGTAGATGATTTATGTGAATGTAAAGATTCATGAAGGTTCTTTGCTTGTTCAGTCTTGGTTCCAGGATAAAAACATTTGGACTTTGATTAGAATTTGGAATTTGATTAGAACATTGCCTTCTTTGTCCTAGCCATGGTTAGTATGTGTTGTAATTATTATGCTTATCAGTATTTGAAACTAAGAAACAAATGTGTTTTCCACAGATAGCGTTACCCTCCAAAATGCACAAAGACAGCATGTATTTCATTATGGGGATGTACGCAGTGAACAGGAGCTTCCTATTTATTTATTTATTTTCCAGGAAGGGGAGCAGAGAAGGAAATTTTAAATGAATAATAACATTATTGTGTTAAAAATTGATATGTAAAGCCTGCATCAAAACCTCTTGAAATTTGAAACAGTAAGTGAAAATAATCGAATCTTTATACAGTTTTAGGAGAACTTAGCTAGTGTGGGACCTCCAGAGGCCACACAGTCCTGCCTCATGCTCAGAGCAGGTCCAGTTACAGCAGGTTGCTCAGGGCCATGCCCAGGAGAATTCTGAGGACAGAGATGTCAAATTTCCTCTGGGTGCCTGTGCCCATGTCACCTGCCCTCACGGTGAGAAAAACTGCCCCTGCTCAGTATTGTCAGTTCTCTGTTGTCCTGTCACAATATACCTCTGAGAAGTCTAGCTCCACCTTCTCTGGACTCTCCCATTTGAGAATAAGAGAAAGCAAGATGGTCTCCCTGACCCTTCTCTTCTCTATGAGCCTGTGTCCCTCAGCCTCTCACACACATCCTGTGCTTTGGCCCCCTGACTGCCTTGGTGGCCCTCCACTGGGCTTGCTTCAGTATGATACTTTCATAAACTGAGGAATCCAGCCTGGACGTGACATCCCTGAAGTGGTGTCACAAGTGGCATTTAAGAGGGAATATTAATCTTCTTTTCTTCAACAAGTTATTTTATCTATAGTAATGTTATTCTGAAAAGCCAAAATGTTTGACGTGGTTGCCTCAGTAACCGCTGAGGTTCTGTTTGTCCTGTTTCTCTCTGGATTATTCTAAGAACCAAAGTATATCAGCCAGCTAAATTGCCTTTACTTCTCCTTTATTGCCAGAGCAATGATAAAAAGCAAAGACACAAATGAGAAACATGAATCCAGGTTTCTTCATTCAGCCTGCCCTTCACGTATCCACAGCATCTTGCTGCTCTATTTTCCTTTTCTATTTCTTTTCTCTGTAGAATTGTCTTCCTGCAAAGACCCCCACCCGCATTTTCATTTCACCTAGCCAATGTCCTCAAAGATGAAATTTTCCTATAAAAATCATGGGTTAAATCATCAGTAATTTGAAAATCCTCACTATCCGTGGATTTTGAAAAGTCTGTATTGTTTAATAATTCTGGCCCTTTGAAGAAAAAGTGACTGCTGTATTTCTTAAAAGATCCATCTTTAATTCATTTTAACTTAAGCTCATCATTTTGCTTATAAAATTTGACAATTTATTCTGAAATTTAAGTGCACATCACTTCAGATAAATTTCTTATATAAAAAATAGTTTCAATCACTACTTCAAGTGCAACACCCAAGTTAGCTGTAACTATGTAATGGAGAGTGATGCTTCTTATAGAATGTTTTTTAAACATTTATCCTAAATGTCTCTTGACCTTTAACTACAGCATTGTGAATTCACCATGCAAGTTATTACATAAGTTAATGAGGCCTTAAATTGGGATATTTTAGAAGATTCTACTGGGTTTGGTAATACAGTATGAAGCTGTTAAACATGTAATTCTCCTTTACAGTCAGTGATTTTTTTTCTAATTGGGCTTTTAAACAAATAATGTAAGCACCTAGAATAGCTCCACTAGTTTGAAAATACTCTCCTTTATTAGCTAATATTGGCTTTATCCATTGAAATGATCTGATTTGTGAAGTACTGTCTTGAATGTTGTTTATATAAATCATAGTCATAGAATGGTTTGGGTTAGAAGGGACTTCTAAAGGTAATCTAGACCAACCACCTGCAATGAGCAGGGACATCTTCAACTAGATCAGGTTGCTCAGAGTCCTGTCCAACTTGCCCTTGAATGTTTCCAGAACATTCCAACAAGAACAAGATTAAAAAAAAAATATTCAGTGTTTGGATGAATACTTTAGATCTTTGTATGTAATTTTTTTGTAGGCCTTTTGCTTAAGTGTTCTTTTTAAAATTTGGCAAAAGGGTAATATGGAAGTTGATTTTAGATATTCTAGCAAAAGGATAAGTTGGGAAGACAACAGAATTCTACTGCTTTTTCCTTTGTACAGACTCTATAGGCTTAGGCAAACCCACAAAGGGTTTAATTTTGGATTTGATCCCATTTGTTTTTTACTCATTTTGTAAAGGAGGTAGTGGTTAGTTATTCTAGTTAGTCTTGCTGATCAAGGGTAGAACTATGTGGGTATTGAATAAATTGAACTGATTTTTTTGTGGGGATTTTTGCATAGCAAATGAGCAGAAAAAGTACAAGGCAACTCATAGGCAGGTGATAAGAAATTGATATTTGCATAGACACCATATGAATATACTGTATCATTTTTCATACTATTTTTCTGTGAGCAGCAGCTATTTGCTCATGTTAGTCCTTCAAATTAACTGAATTAACTTCTAGATAGTGCCTCTAGCAAAACAATGCTCTCATCAGATTCAACACATTTGAATAGAGTAACTCTGCAATGCTCTCTTCAGCCTTCTTTCTTTTGCATCTGTCTTTTTTGGAGAAATGGGACCTCAGCATCATTATCCAGGAAGACGAGCCATGCATTACAAATGAACAGAGGTGCAAGCTTGGTAGCATAAAGGGAGTTTGCAACAGTTTAAATCTTGAGTGAAGATCTTACTGCACTTCTTAGAACTATATATCCTGCTGCCAGAGCATGAATAAACTAATTGTAGTTTAAGTAGTGCGCTTTCTAAAGAATTAGCCTTCTCTGTATAAATGGAGCTGTGATTTATTAATAATCTCAGTCATTATTTGCTGTGGAATAAGTTTAGTACCGCACTCATAAGTCACCATCTCTATTGATATCAACAGTGAAATTACAATGTAATCAGTGTAGGATGTGGAGCTTATGTGACTAAAACAAGTGTACTTAAAATAATCAGTCAGGGCTCAGTTCAAGAAGCAATATAAGGTGCCCTTCTCTATGCAATGTACTTTGTTACTTGCACAATTGGTCCAGCGGAAGAGGATATATAGATCATTTTTGTGTGTAGTTCTGAGGTAGCTCTCCTGAAACATTGAATTTGGTGGGATCTGAGAAATAATTTCTCCCTAATCTCACCATCTATAGAATGTAATGTACAAGTATTTTTTGCCCAGTCATATTGTAAGATTTCCCACTGTTGAATTTGTACTGGTTATTTGAACTTTATGCTTTTATTTTGGGATAGGCTTTCTAGCACTCTGCCATAGAAGTACCAGCTTAACCGATAAGGGGTAGTGAGGGTAACAAAATTTCCTGATTTCAGGAAATGTATTGACAGATTTACATGTGAAAAACAGGGCAGTAACCACGCTCACATCTGTTCAGTCCCAAGAGCCAACCACCAAACCCGGCTCTTCTGTAGACTGAGTTCTTATACCTATTCCCCTCATGCTTTCACCCTCATAGTTTGCACCTCTTATATTGTCATCTTCTTAATAGCCTTTTTCGATGCTAAGGTAACTGTTGTGCATTCCTTTAAAATCCACTCTAAATACAGAGGGAGAGCTGTAGTTATCCCTTTTGCTGACCCATATAGTAGTGACTTCTGGTGCCTATTTAGTCATGATGATGACACAGCAGGCAAAAGCAAATTTGATGCATATACAGATCAAGTGGAAATTAATATGAGAAGATTTAATGTTGAGAATGCATCTGGCATTTCTTTGGCTTTATGGTCCTTTATGCCTGCAATCTTGAGTTCTGCTTGCAGTTCTTCTACTTGGATGATTTTTTTCTTCTGCTTGAATTTTTTTTATTATATCCACTGTATTTTTTATATAATTCTGTTAACTGATGGTAGAAAAATTTCCCTTGCTCAAAATCCAAGGAGAATAGAGTTTTCCTAGAAAAGGGGCTAAGTTGTTTTAGGTTGTTCTTGGAAGAATACATTTAAGTGCACTTTGGAAATCTGCCCAGTAAAGCGAAAGAAGTGATGTCACGAGCTTCCACCTCACCCAAAAATGCAGTACCCATAGCCTTCTGCGACTACAGAAGCTGAATCACAGCTCATTTCTGGAAGTCAAGCAGCATCTGCTCAGCAGAGAGACGGTCCCTCGCTGCACTACTTCATAAGCTATCTCCTTGACTCTGCTGGTGGCTGCACCATTTTGGAGCTGCTGTCTAAGAGGAGCTCCTGGGCAATTTCTAAGTGCCTATCTCTGCAGGCATTTTGCTGCTCTTTGACCATAGGGATCTTTCTTGTCTAATCTGGTGTAACTATAGGCTTGCCCTCACACCACACAGTTGTCCCTTGCTCAGCTTTCCTTCCTCTCCAGGAGGCTTTTGGACAGACCAGTTGGTTTCGTAGGTTTCACTAAGGCCAAAGAAAAAACACCGGAGTGAGGCAAGTGAAGGACTCTCTTTGTCCATGATGAAACTCCCAACTTTTCTCTTCTCTTTGTCCATAATGAAACTCCCAACTTTTCTCTTCTGTGCTTAGTACCCCAGAGGTACAAATTGGATTAGAAGAGATGGGTGTTTGGTTGGCTGTTCCTTAATCTTTGCTCAGCGTGCTCGTGACTACTGTGAAACAACAACGGGCATGAACAGCATAAATCTTGTGAGTAGCAGCTGTTTCTCTATATGTCTTCAATAAAGTTTATCTTCAAAGTACAGCACCCCAAGCGGTGACGGAGAAGGAGAGACAGGATCTGAAACTGTTTGCATTTGTGAGAAAAAGAGGTTATGTTATTTTCTGACAGGAGGTTAATGGAGAAATCTGTTCATAACATGGTACCGAGTGTTTGGTAACAAACAATGGTATGTGCATGTATATGCAAATATTATATAACCACTGGTGACAAAAATCATCATAGAGGGGACAAGAGCAATTTTTAAAGCATTGTTGACAGAGCGTAAAGTACCTTGTTTTGAAAGATACTAAATCTGTTAGTTTGGATTCACAGATACAGAAGGCAGAAAGATTTGCTGTCCGTGTTCACTGGTAGCAAGGATCATCGAGGGGGAAAAAAGCATTAAAAAAAAAGAGAGAGAAATGCTTCAAAAAGGAATAAATAGTAAATGTGGTCTTGAAAAAAATATATTCAGCTAATATTAGAAAAAATGAATTGTAAAGAGGATGGAAATGAGGATCATGAAAGGAGAATATGGACTAAAGAAACAAAAAGAAAGAAGTCAAATACTTCTCCCTAATACTTATTTGATGTTCTTAGAAGAATTTATAAGAGAAGTAATATAAGCAATGAGAAAATAAACAAGAATTTGAATTATGAAGTATGTCACATTTGCAAACCATTGTTCTAAATGTAAATTTGAGCTTTGCTGATCTTACAAAAGTCATCTCTCATTGGGTCTCAAAGAAATAAGAAAAGGTTCTTGTGTGACATGTTGGCCAGTGTCAGATTCTATCCGATTCTTGTGTTTTCAGTTGCCAGTAGATCTTGCCTAAAGTTACTTTAAACATTAATGCAAGGTCAGTGTAGTTCATTTGCTGCACAGTGAATTTGTCATAAGTTGTTCAGGTACCTTCAAGCCAAAAGCATCTAGAAAAAAGCATCATAATTTTAAAATCTGGGACCAAACTTTTACTATTTTTTCAGATTACTGGGAACAAAATTAGTATTCTTAAGGTGGGGGGGGGGGGAGAAATAATCGCGCTATCTGTAGCAAGATGTCATGAATAGTTCTCTTGAATAATGACTTTATAATATATTTAATATCAATAGTGGAATGCACAAGGTGTACACTATGAGATGTGATTTGGTCCCTTTTGCCTTCATTGCCCTTTCCAGTTATTTTAGCTTATTGCTTGTTTTGCTTTTTCAAGTGAAAAGCTTTTTGTTACATTTCTTCAGGAAAGAAATAGAGATAATTTCAATGATAGTATTTTTTAATATCAAGATAACGTGAATGAATGCTTATGGCAGACTATAGAGAATCATTTTTCCATGCTTTGTTCCTTGTTTAGCCTTCAAATGCAGTATTTATCAGTCTGCAGAGCAAAACTATGTGCATGCCATATCATTACTAGCTCAGGGGGAATCATTCGAACCAATGTAATTTACTCAATATTGGTCAGTTTGACTCCTGACCCTAGTCCCCTGACAGTGTATCCTTGGCAACCCCTGATGTGTGTTAAGTCAGGATGTGCTTATTGGTCTCATCTGTGACAGCTTGCTAAAGGCTGCTTAACATAGCTTGGTCTTTTCAAAAGAAAATTAAAAATCCAATAATATACTGTATTCTGATCAGACTGGTATTCATACAAGCACAGAAACAGTAACTTTTATTTTCAGTTCTGTAAATTGGATTTCCCATTTCAAACAGAGTAAAGAGATTTTGGAAGTAAGTTTTAGAGGGGAAAAAATGATTTAGGACAGTATTTAAAAGAAAAATAATATGGATTATCCAAAAATCAGTCATCTTTGTGAGATACTTGGGAAGTTTTTATGTTCTGTTATTACTTACATATCTCAAAGGTGAAAAATTAGAATTGTTTAGATATATATATCATTGCAAAGCTGTTTAGAGTATATTCATGTAAGTAAGAAGAGATCTTGCTTATTGATCTAGAAAAAAGTCCCCTGGATTGTTTTTCTGTTTCTTTTTACCATATGTAGTTGTGAAAACAAGTAATTTTGTAGAAGTTTATCCAGGAACCTCATGATTTTTTCTATCTGGTATAGATTTCGTGTAAAGCCAGTAAAACATGGTGTTTAGTGTTTCTGGAAGAAGTGCAATTTGACCATACATGCCATTGTTTTTCACTTCCTGTTGGCTGGTATGATCCAATTAACCACAGCTTGTGAATAAAAAAATTAATGAAAGGTATATTAGTCTTTTACTGGACCAATCCTTACTTGTAGTGATGAAAACGATACCATGGCTTTCTGGTCTGCATGATTCTGAACTGAACATGCTGCTGCTGAGACAGAGGACCTATCTGTTAACCCAGTAGTCTGCCGTGCAGATGTGTGCACCAGGATGGACATCCTACAGAGGGATGCAGTTTAGAAAGTAATCAGCAGCAACAAAAAATTATATAAACACCCCCCTCTCCCTTAAAACCAAAGGTGGATTTTGTGGCTTGTCAACAAACTGGTGGGAATTCTTTTAACTTCTTAACTTTGAAGTCTACATCTTGAAAGCAGCCTCTGCCAATGGCTACAAAATCCTTTAGAAATTTATTATAGGTTCTTTCATTAAAAGGACACAATGCATAAACACATGCTTTTATCGTATGTGCTGTTTAGGTGTCCTGCTTATACAGCCATAATTATCATAGAGAAATCAAGGATTCCTTGGAAGATTGTTAAAAGGTTGGGAATCTGCTGCAAATTTTCTGATGTTAAGTATACTTCATGAGTTTTCTGCATATTTGATTTTATTACTCATGCTTTGTTATTATTTTATATTTTCATTCCAAATCAGCAAATGGGGAAATACCTTAGGAAAAAATAAAATGCTTTCCGGGAAAGCACTATTTAAACCAATGCTTAGGAAAGGAGCAGTAACTTTAGGGGTTTATTTTCACTTTTGTGCATTGTAAATCAAGGTTGCTCTTTGTCTGAAGTGCCTCTTGTCTCATTCAGTAAGCGTCATCGAGTACTTTGATGAGGTAATGATTCTCCACACTATCTCGAAGGAGGATGTAGAGCACTAACATATTCCTAGAATTTATTCTGGCTATTAACTGAAGAAACAAGCCTGTACAAATATTTGTATGAGGTTGTGTGTTAAAACTGGTTATATTCTTGTAGAGGTGAACTTTAGGTAGACTTGATTAGACTACAGTCTGTGAGGCTTGAGATCTGAGATGTTAAGTAGGGGTTTTTTTGGTGTATTTGTTTGGTTTGGGGTGTGTGTGAGAGGGTCTTTTTGTGAAATTATTTTTTAAAAATCTTTCATTTCTTTTGCATATATATAGCTAAGATATTCACTTGAAATCTCCAGTATCTTGGTGTCAATAGCTGTGCTGCGAAATGTTGCATTTGCCTGCAAGCTAAAATGTCAGTTAGAATGTGTTATCTTATTTTCAAGATAAAAGCATGTATTTATTAAGAAGACCTGGAATTAATTTATGTTCAAGTGCGGCACAGGTACAATAATGGAAAGAGTCTTATCAGCACAAAAATTTGAGGAAAGGACCAGAGTTCTGTATGGACCAAATATGTCTTTCAACAATACAGAGTAGTTGTAAGTTTGACGTACCTGACCAGCAAAAGCAGATTTATGACTGCTTTACAAGCAAATGCTGAATCAGACCCAGAATGTGTAATGTATCACTGGCTCTCAATTTTGGGAACTGATAGCAGCTGGAATGCTGTATTTACTGCAATACTTCAGTGTCAAACCTGTGGGGCTGCTTTCGTTAGTAAATGCTAATTTTACTCTTCTCAGAAGTATTGGAACATCATGGTTTTGGCTCCTGTATGGAAAAACAGTAAGGCCTAAGTATTAAGGGCTTAATTTTTTTTGTTTGTTTGTTTTGCACATTATTTAAATTAGGCATCTAATATAATTTCTCTTCATAAAGCTATCATGGTTTAGCCCCTCCAGCAACTAAGCACCACAGAGCCACTTGCTCAACCCCCTCCAGTGGGATGGGGGAGAAAATTGGAAGAGTGTGAGTAAAATTGTGGATTGAGGTAAAGACAGATTAATAGGTAAAGCAAAAGCTGCATGTGGAGGCAAAGCAAAACTACTTCCCATGGGCAGACAGATGATCAGCAATCTCTAAAATAGCGGGGCTCCATCACATGTAATGGTTACATAGGAAGGCAAAATGTGAGAATTTTGAATGTCGTCCACCCCCCCACCCCCCCTTCTTTTTTTCTTCCCCCAGCTTTTTATTGCTGAGCTGATGTCCTATAGTATGGAATATCCCTTTGGTCGGTTGGGGTCTGCTGTCCTAGCTGTGTCCCCTCCAATTTCTTGTGTACCACCAGCCTGTTGCTGCAGGGTGGTGTGAGAAGCAGTAAACACTGTGACTCTGTGTAAACAATACTCAGCAGTAACTAAAACATCTCTGTATTATCCACACTGTTTCCAGCACAAATCCAAAATATAGCTCCATACTAGCTACTATGAAGAAAATTCACTCTGTCCCAGCCAAAACCAGCACAAAAGCTTATAATATAGAGACATGTGCTTGTAATATGTTTTTGAAATAATTTACTAAATATGATATTGAAATAGTTCTAAAAATGTAGATTGTGTAATAAAATATTTTACAGATTGAGAGCACTAGTATGAAATCTTATCGTTATTCTAACAGGCATACAGTGAGAAATGTACTCTCTTAATAAGTTTTGATGTTCAGTGTTTTAAGACATCAAACTATTATTTAGTAAACAAGTTCCATATGTGGGGAAAGAAATACTGCCCATATCTCCGTTTTACAGTACCAGCCCAAGTATTATATAAAATGTCTCAGATGCTTTAGTTACCATCAGTACAGAAAAAAAAAGAGCAGTAAAACAGAGGGGATATAAAGAATTAGCATGTACATGTTCTGAGTGTATGATTTCATGTGTGCATGTGAAAAATGTAGAACCTAACAGGAATCAGTAGCAACTGTCCTGAAATTTTAGTTTTCTGTTACAGGTACAATTTTACTAATTGAAATACTGGGAAATTTTAGCATTACAATCAATGATTATTCTCTTTTAACCAGTCTTATTTTACATGTTGGTTGGTTGGGGCTCTTTTTAAGTAATACGGCATAAGCCATCACAGCTTCTTAGAAATTACCTCTTTATTTATGTATAAGCATATGGTTAATGATGTTAGCAGGCTGGTGTTTGTTTACTAACCATAGCTATAAGCATTGCATGACATAAAATGGCTAAAGGTAAATCTAGTCATCAGTAAAATTAAATTAATCTGTTTTTTTCTAAGATCTAAGACAAAATAGCATATACAGAGACTACAGCTGATACCAGTTTTCACTGAAGTTCATGAGAAAATCCAACTCACTGGGAGTCTGCCCAGTGTTCAGCAGAATCAAGACCTTGTTCAGGGATACCTTAGACTGCTTCTTGGGGCAATTGTCAAATATTCTAATATCTGAGGTAGATATAAATATGCCATGGTTCCAGTCACTCCTATGTTGTTTAACAACATAGTTAATTAGGTTTCACCCCAAACCCAAGAAAAAATTTTCACCCACAGGAATAAAAAAGAAATTGTATGAAATACATTTTAAGTGGAAAGTATCCCACTTATTACAAATGCAGTCCTTTACCGTAAATAAAGGTAAATATTGAAAGCTCAGTTTCATTAAAGAAACCAGCCAGTAAGGCAGGGCATTGGGTGACATGTTTCAGCTGTAGCCTGTTGGCTACCAAATCCCTCACTCTGCGATGTGTTCATGTATTTGTTCATGTATTCAACTTTATGAATGTTGATTCACTGACTTGAAGCTGTCATAGGTCTTTGAGGACTGGAAGTTATTAAAAGGGGTGATGTGCACCCACTCACAACATGTGAGTGCTTCTTAATACATGCTTTGCCCATTTCTTCTAAGTTAAATTGCAGCCCTCCTACAGACACACGAAACAACAAAGCTGAATGCACTGCGGTAGTAAACAATCTGTTTATTCTTCTTTCAGTGTTAGGCAGAGGACAAAAAACCAGTTAACTGATCTTATTTTCAGAGGCTGTGTAGGACGACATGCAGCCCAGAGTTGCCTGGTTCTGAAAACTGACCTTAATAGGCAAATGTTTCACTGCTTTATATGCAATATGTATGGAACTATAACTTCCCCATTTTCATAATATTCCATATCTACTCAGGAGGGAGAGAACACTTGGTCAAGAGATGGCTGCATTTTTGGCAGAAAGAGACAACGTATGAGCAAGGAGAAGCACTGTGCATAATTTAGCAAAAAATTAACACCAGCATGCAGATATTACGTACGTGAAAGTGTGTCTAACTGAATTTACAAGAAAATAAAGAGTGCTTTTAGCAAGTCCAACTTGTCTGAGAAGATTGAACTAGTGAGATTACCCTTTCATCAACACACACACATTCTCTGTCTCACACACAGACACACATACAAAACCAAACTTGTAATGAGTGGGTACTTTATCAAGGCCTCCCTCCATCCTTCATTAAATGACAGAAAATTGCTCTTTGCTGAGTTTGTCAATGCAGCTTTCCCTCCCAGAAGCCCATTTGTTTCACATGCTAGCACAGAATATTGCAGGAATTTGCAGATTTTAAATGACAAATGTGTCGAAGTTTACCCAGTTCTGAATCATTCTTTTCTTAGACTGACTACAAGGTACAGTAACTCCCAAAGCTGGACTGGAATTTTTATTTTAAGTAGATCTTACTACTTCAAGTAGTAAAACAGTATTGGACTCTGATCTCCTGTTCAACAGTGTCCCTAAAGGATTCTTTTGCTCCAAAAGCCTTTTCTCTATACCTTACGTGATAGATGTAGCCATTCTAAAGTAAAAGCACGAACAAAACAACGAATACATTCCTTTACTGCAACCCCTCTATTCTTTATTGAATTTGTCATTTTATTAATTGCACTTACATGTAATGGAGATGAAAGGATGTTTTTTATGAGATAAAAACCTAATGGTTTGACACCATGAAAGGAAAACAGTTCTTTCTAGCACCTTACAAGACAGAAGGCACTTACAAATAGCAGCCACTGTGTTGCTTTGTTAAAGTAACACTTTGATGTGTAGGATTATAATCAATGTAAATTATTGAGTTTTGCTACTGTGCTGTGTTGAAGGTATAATGTGTTTGTGCAGCCATTATTTATTCATAGTAAGAAATTAGCTACATAACACTTCCTCCCCCCCCCCCCCCCCCGAAATTCCATTTTAAAGGTGAATTTGTAAATACAAATTTAAAAACATTTCTGTCCATCTTGTATCTGGACTTCTAGGTTTCAGTAAACACATACCAGCATTTACATATGCTATGAATTTCAACCCAAACAAATGGAGAAGAGTTTTAGGACAGAGCCTGCAGCATGGCATGTCCTTTAATTGCCATTTACATAGCAGAGGAATCATTAATTTCTAATTCAGCTATTTTTCACTCTCTTTGGTATGCTGTGTCACTGTCAGTTTTGGGGCAGCAGAATAGATGTGGCTCTGCATTGCTTTTGCAACCTAGTTTTGTGTGTGTGGTTTTTTCCCTTTTCTTCTCTTAATGTTTTTTTGACCTTAGTAGAATACTGCTTTGACATAGGCAGTTAAGGGCTCTTGTTTGGATATGATTTATGGTGCTACATTAACCCTTCATTGACCTAGAAATGCCCTAATATTAAAACAGTTTGACACACAGAAAATCAAAAGCCCTTTTATTGGAAGTGCTATTGTCCGCATCATAAGTTTCCCCAATGTGATGCCACTGATACACCATCAATTTCCTACTGCTATTGAACACTGTCTTGAAAAACTAATGGACAGAATCCTTTGTCATTTCTGTCCCAGTGACCAGCAAATAGCTCAGTGAAAGTCTTCCCCTTCATATCACTTCAGGCATTTCAAAATGACCCATCGAAGTTACTTGCTTAGCGTTTTATTAAAGGCAAGGGTGGTCTGCATCCTGCTGGTCTCCGTGTGACACCTGCCATCAGCCACCTCCTGTGGATTTTGGTGGAAGCTGGAAGTGCACAGTTCCTCTGTGGGGCTCAGGCTACAGGTCCTGTCGTGTGCTGCGACAATACCATATTCATATTTTTTTTAGAAGGAGAAATAAATCCCTGTAGAAGACTTTCTAGACTTTAACAGTAAACAGTCAATAGAGCTAATGTATAAATTCAATCAACTGTAACTATTATAAAGGGTTATTAATTTACAAATGAAATACTTTTCTGCAGTTGGGATAGTAACCTATTTCTTTCTGTAGAAATGTTAATGAATGCTTTCTATTAAAGCCTACAGCTTTTAGCATCATGTTGAAAACCCTTAATGTATTTTTTTTATAAAGCTGCTTGATTTTAGAGGGCTTTTCCCTACTGGAAATGAATTTATATTTCTATTTTCAATTTATGTTGTAGCTGCTACCTCTTCTTAGTTGTACATTGGCACCTAGGAGGTGCAGTTTTTAAGTAAATCTCCTATATTCTTACCCAATATTTATAATATTGTTAGTAATCTTTGACTCCTTGATTTTGTGATACTCACTAAAACCCAGTCCTGAACAGAATACGGGAAGACTACTGACGTTGGGCATACAAATATTCTTTATTTAGTAGTTAACCAAATTGTGCAGTAGAACAGTTTGGGGTTTTTTTTAATTTATTTTGTGAGTAGGCTGCTCTTGCTTTTTGATCCAAGTTTCGTCATTGCTGGTTACTGATATAGACTCCTTTTCTGCAGATAACCCTTCCTTCTGTTCAACTGTATACATATCTTTTCTTTTGAAAAATCATATCTTTTATTTGGCTTTTGTGAGGGGCCAACTGTTCTTTGCTCATTTAAATCCTTGAGATGTCTCCTTAGTGCATTAGGCTGGTCATTTAAAAAATGGAGGGGTCGCACCTTGAGGCAGTGGGGAAAGGTGCCAACTGGAGTCCAGAACAAATGCTTTATCTAGTTGGGTTTTTTTTCCCCATTTGTGACTACACGTATACCCTAGCACCTCTGTGTTCCCAGACCTCCTACCCTTGAGTTTTGAGTGTGTAGGCTCTCAGATTATACTCTCCAGCTGTATCAGTGCCGCGCTCCCTTTGCTATGAAAGGTGACGTTTCTCATCACAGCACGTGGGGTTCTTTCCTCCCTTGGCACAGTTCAAAGCTGCTGCCACTTTCTGCAGGGTTAACCTGGGCTGTGAGGATGAATATCATGGTCTCCGAGTGTGCGTGGGGGGAGAGCACTGCGTGCAGCCGGTAGATCTACCTACAGTTACGTTCCAAAAATCCAGAACATCTAAAGCCAGCAGACTTAACAGTAGATTTACACCCTGTAAATAGAGCTGTGAGAAAATGTGGAACTGACTTTCTCTCGGTCTGTTCCCACTTCACGAAAAAAAAGATTTAAAAGTTCTGCCACTACTTATGCCCATCTCTGATCAAAACTTCACAAGAGAATGAGTGATACACTTTCCTATGGGATAAGTGCAAAAGAGGATGATTTCAAAATCTCTTAAAACAGGAAATATGTTTTGGCAGAGTCTGACAATCTGAAAACTTATCCTAGGTGATGCTCATATTTGTGCTTCATAGTTATGGAATATTCTTAGATCTTCAGCGTTTACAGAAGTTATGTAACGATGTAAAATAAAATAATACCAACAAAGTTTTGAAAAGATAAAGAGAAGCAGCTGATAGCTGGTGTGTCTCTGACTTATATGTGATAATAAAGGATAAAAGCTACAGAAAACAGACAATTTAGTCTTTCCTTGTTATGTAAAACCAGTTGGAAACTTATAAATAAAATTTTAGAATAAAAATACCATAAATATTTAAAGACTTAAAAAACTCCTTGCTTTCTCAGATAGTGCTTTCTTAGAGAATAACTTGTAAATATATTTTTTCTTATGCTGTCTGTGCAAACAGAAGAGGAGGCAGGTTAGAATTTTGGGTATAAATCTTAAATTTGTCCATACAAGATTATAAAAATTCAAGTGTGACTTTTATTGTGTAAATGGCAGTGAGGTAATTAGTAATACTAGAGACTGTCACTCATGACCTTTAGGGTCACAAGGCAATGTACTTCTCCTTGTTTATTAGCTTAACACAAAGGATCATTATGATAATCCACTTTTTAAAAAACAAACTAACTTTTCTTTATTTTTTTGCTAATAGTCTTTTAGAAGAAATATTTGTGATACATAACTGACTATTATTGTAGCTCAATTCTCTCGGAGTTATGTTTAAACAACCTGTTAAAAAAATAATCCACCGCTTCATATAGTGCAGTACATAAGCCTCTATATCTGCATGTTAATTTCTATCGAAATAGTTTTTTTGGTTCTGCTAAGGTCTCCATTTATTATTAAAAGAATTAATTCTCTGAGAAGTTAGTGTCTCTAAGTTTCATTTCTCCTCCATTTGTCTTTGGAATAGGCATATTTTTGTTGTTTTACTGTACTAAACTGCTTTGGCTGTTTCATAAGGGCTGAGTATTTCACTAAGGTCTTGCAATATTGAAAGAATCTATATTCTGAGAATTTGAAAACATGTCAGCCCACCTAAATTACATATTGATCAGGTTTAATTGCATGCCACCCATCAGTATTAGGTTTGAAAATTCATAAAAGAGAAATAATGTACTCTTTGTGGATGATTACTTCTGGGGCATTTAAATGAATTCCATCACTTAACCCTGAGCTGAGACAGATTATTGAGCCTTGCAATCTAGCCAGCCAAAGTCCAATGCAGTAGAACAGCTGTTTTCTAACAGAGAAAAGCAAAGAACAAACAGTATAAATTTATATAGATTTTCTTTTAAGGAAAACAGCAAAGTAAAATGCTAAATGTAAACATGCATTTTTCAACTGGTTTATGAATGTCCATTCTTGTTTTGCTAAATAATGGTCTGCATTTTTAATTCTCTCTCATGTGTTATATGTAAATTCACACTGTGATTATGAGTCCAAAATTAGAGAAGTAGTCTTGAGAAAATTATTTTCTATTAATTTTTATTTTAACTGTGCATTTGCTTATATATCTGCCACCACTTATCCTCACTTAAAAACTGGGATCGTGAGGTCTTATTCTTTCACTGTATTTTATTGCAAACATAGTCTTAAGAAAGTCAAACTCATTGAGAAAGAGTGTTTATTATTAGTTTTCAGGATGCCCTTTACATTTAGAAATTATGCTTATTGGTATTGGGTGTGTTTTAAGAAATTGTGCTTATGTATGTTTTTCTCTACAGAATATCAATACAGAGTAAAAAGGACCCGTTAAAATAATTGGGTTTGCTTGGATAATAGTTTAAAAGCTACATTTTATTTAGACACTTTGAGGTAATAAATATCTGTGAGTATAATTAACTGTCTTTTATCTAGGTCTGCTCCTTAGTGATGCTTTTTTAGGACCTTCTGTAATGTCTCCTCCTAATGCTCGGTTTGGCCTTGAAAATGATTTTAAGAGTCAAGACATGTTAAAATGTTTTGCACTGTTTTTCCCCCTATGCTTATGAAATGGATATCTCAATTTGTCTCAGTTTTTCAGCATTTTTTCTTCAAAATATCTTCATTTCACGTGGCCTAAGATTTCACTTTTAACAAAATAAAATAACCTGGTGTAGGAAACAAGAAAGTCTGTGTAAATGATCTTTTGATTTACCATGCGCCTTGATTTACTGTATAGTCTTTATAAACTATGGATCTGATCGTAGCTAATATAAAAATACATAGCTTCAAAAAGACAATAGAAAACCTCTTCTTAATTCACCCTGAGAATCTGGCTGTTAGTATTTAATGTCATATTATGCACAGATTTCATATGTGATATATCAAACTACTACGATCACCTCAGTTATGCAATCCCTAGGAGGAAAAAAAAATAAATCAGAACACATAGATATTTTTTTTCATTATTTCTATATGAAAATTGGCCTGCAGTTAGATTGGTGTTGCAGGCATACACATACCCTTTAGTGTTGTAGTGCTTAAATGGGTGACTGCAGATCAGAAACAAAAGTCCTGTTTCATGCTGATAGTACTTTTGATCCCTGAAGCCAATTGAGTCCTTTATTGCATCAATCAGAACCCCAGCCACTTCTGAGGACTGACACCTATACATGTTTTTGTAGACATCAGAAAAAATAAAAAGGTTGATTACTGTATTGTGTTTTCCTCCATTTTTCTGCAGGAGAGAACTTACTATTCAGTAATGTACAGACATAAACTTTCTAACCTCTCATACTCATCCTTTCATGTTTCTTTTTCAGCTGACTAAAGCTACTATTAGTCAAAATAGAGTAGACCCAATATTCAGGTATTAAAAATTTATCAAGCATGTGATACTGTTGCTATTGTTTCAAACTATTATATGAAAGACTAATTGGTGAAGGTACTGGCTTCTTAAAGACCAGTTATTTGCTCCTAGGGAAGCTGTCCTTGAGCAGGGAAATTTTTAGTGAATTGTTTAAAACAGAGTTTAGCTGACTTTGGTTTTCTAAAGTAACCTGAAGATACAGGAAACAAAATAAGTCTAAAAATCCCACCAAACATCCCAAAACAATGTCAACAAGAAACTTGATTTAAACTTTTCAAAGGTAGGAATTCTTACGTGTTGTGCTTTCATGTTGGGACAAATCTTAGCCTACTTGGAAGGTAACGAGTTTTACTACCAATTGTGTTGGGTCCAAGTTATTCCCTTTGCCAGTTCTATTCAGCCCTTATTAAACCTAGCTAAAAAATATTAAGAATAGTTGCAATGTATCATCAATTTTTTTACCTGATTCTAATTTCTTTGTGTCTGCCAATGACCAACGTATATTACTAAAATTCTCACAGAAAATGAAAGCAACTTCCAAGATGTACTCAACTAATGAATTAATGTATTCTGCAATAAAATTAGTATGACTATAAGTAGATGTGGTTAGGACATAGCGTGACAGATACAACTCATGTGTCTTGCCATGCGAGTAAGTAAGTTTGAATGCTGAAAGACATTCTTGCAGTAGTAAAGAAATTTTTTGGCGTTAAATATTTTTTGGATATTATTGTTTGTAAGCCCATAAAATGCAATTCAGGAACAGAAATCAAGGCAAAATTTTTTAGAGTCCTAAATGACAAATTGGTCATCCAGTTTTTTAATGCAAAGCACAGGGGATAGCTTTGTACCATTTTGCACTAGCTGTGGAATTAAAAAATTAAGTTGTTATATAGCTGGAAAAGCATTTGAATATAGGTTGGACTCTTACCTTATGTACTTATTCTTGGCAACATTTTAAACTCTTTAAGGAAATGCTTACTGCATATTGAGAATCTGCATGGGATTTGAGGTTATGACTGTTAAGGGAATTTCTTTTATCATACATTGATGTTGTTAGCTGTGATCAAATACTATTATTCAAAGTCAGTGTAATTGTGTAGAGTTTGATAATTAAAGCTTTTGCTGGAGCATTTTTGGGATCTAGAAACTCGGTATGTTTAAAAGTATGTGTAAATTTTTTTTTTTGTCTGTGTGCATTTCCCTTCTGTAGCAATGTCCCTGAAGTTCCCATTCACGTTGGGGTTACAGCACCAATCCACTTCTCTTCTGCCTGTGGACAAATCAATAACAAATCACTTATTACTTACTGAGTACATAGGAAACAAATCTGTAGAAGTCTAGATAAAAGAAGGTGCTTATGGCCTCCCAAATTGAAGCTTACCACCTATAAATCATCACAACCTGTAGTCCGTGAAGAATTCTGGAATGACTGATGCGTCAGGTTCGATGTAAAGATTTCACTGTACCATCTCTTCTCCCCCTGCTTTCCCTTTGCCAACTCGCCTTCTCTCGCTCTCAATACATTTAGTTTGGAAGACTCAAAACCAGACGAGTGTGGAGTATTCACACTGTTGTTGCCCCCTTAACCTTAAACTGTTCTCCGAGACTGATCTCACAGCATCCGTTAACTGTCAGGTCTAGCTCTTAGGGATTTGTCAATGTCAATCCATTATCACTTGGCAGGGGCCATCATAGAGCGATACAAAGCCTCTGTGTCTCACCCCGCTGGTAATATCTCAAACCCATTGCTCAAAAATCAGATAGGTAAAAAAAAATAAATTTCAGAACTGAAAGGAAATGACAAGCAGGAAAACTCAAAATGTCAGGTGGACACCAGCTGTAATTTATTGTGCATATAGTACAAAGGTCTGAGGAATATGAGCATTCTGGATGATATCCCATTCTTATTGAAGTCAGTGGGAATTGTTCTATTGACTTCCCCGGTTACTGGGATTTCATCTTTTGTGTCTGTGGCCTTCTATAGAACACCCTCCCCCCCACCACCTCCCCTCAAAAAAAAAAAAAAAAAAAAAAAAAAAAAAAAGAAGAAAAAAAGAGAGAAAAAATATTTCCTGATGAAACAAAAATGAAAATTAAAATTGTTGCTATTTTACTTATTTTACTGGAGGCAAAGGAAAGCGAAGAAAATATTTCTGTGGGGTATTTGGAATTTTTTAAACTTTTATATAGATACAGATTAGAATGAAAAGAAGAAAACGCCTAACTTTGGAAAAGTTGTCAAATATCTTTTCTATGTTAAAATAAACTAATCTTGTTTTAAAAATGCAAAAAAAAAA
>BJBW01003360.1:2320-45458 GCA_004320125.1 Scolopax mira
AACATGAGCCAGCAGTGTGCCCAGGTGGCCAAGAAGCCATCCTGGTTTGTATGAGGAACAGTGTGGTGAGTAGGACCTGAGAGGTGAATATCCCCCTGTACTCGGCACTGGTGAGATGCCACCTCAAGTACTGTGTCCAGTTTTGGGCCCCCTACCACAAAAAAGACACTGAGGTGCTGGAGCAGGTCCAGGGAAGGGCGACAAAGATGGTGAGGGCTCTGGAGCACAAGCCTTATGAGGAGAGACTGAGGGAGCTGGGGTTGTTCAGTCTGGGGAAGAGGAGACTGTGGGGAGATCTTATCGCTCTCTACAACTCCCTGAAAGGAGGCTGTAGAGAGGCCGGGGTCAGTCTCTTCTCTCAAGTCACAGGCGACAGGACTAGAAGAAACAGCCTCAAGCTGCACCAGGGGTGGTTCAAGTTGGATGTTAGAAAAAATTTTTACACTGAAAGGGTTATCAAGCAATGGAATGGGCTGCCCAGGGAGGTAGTTGAGGTACCATCCCTGGAGGTGTTCAAAAGGTGGGTTGACATGGTGCTGGAGGACATGGTTTAGTGATATTTATTTTTTTTGTCAGAGTTAGATTTACGGTTGGACTAGATGATCTTGAAGATCCCTTCCAACTTAGATGATTCTATGATTCTATCCCACTATGGTGTCCTCCATAAGTTGCAGGAGAATCTCTCCTCCATACTGGAGCACCTCCTCCCTTTCTTTCGTCTCTGACCTTGGTGTTTCCTCTGCTGTTTCTCACTCTTTTCCACCCACTGCTCCTCCTCTCCCTATTCATAATTTTCCCCCCATCTTAAACACGCTTTCACAGAGATGCTACCATTTTGGCTCTGCAGTGGGTCCACTGTAGCTGGCTGGAACTGGCTGTGTCCAGCACAGAGCAGCTCTGGCACCTCCTCAGAGAAGTCATTCCTGCAACACCGTGCCCTGCCCTCCCTCCCTCCCAAAAGGAAAAAAAAAAAAAGCTTGCTGATTATGCTTAATAAGGAATGCAACTGCTTTTCACCATTTAGAGAGGTCCAGGTACCAGCTCATGGTATTTACTTGAGTACTGTTATTTCTGGAAATGTTGATCTAACCAAGGGGTAAGGAGGTGGACATTCAGGCAAACAGGAGGTACAAGTGTATTTGTATACACTGGCACTAATAGCCTGTTATGGTTGTGTTTCTGGGTACATATGTAATGAAAACTGAACTTTTTCTTAAAACTTGAAGGCTTACTTACAATACCAATTTCAGCCTTTAGTATTGAATATAATTTAGGATTTTAGAGTAACCAACCTATCATGCCAAAGTGAATCTTCACTTTTCTGTTCCCCTTGTTCTTTGTGCAGCTGGCCAAGTGCAACCTGTTCTCTGAAGGAGTGCAAGACTCCCAAAGGTTTTCTCATCTGCTTAGAAAACCAGCACTACAAATCCACCTGGTGATTTCTCAGGCAATACAGACAGCATGTCTCTCATGTGCTGGAAGAATCAAAGCTACTGATGGAAACAACATATTGATTATGTAACCTCCCTCTGGCAGTGTCTTTCTAGTGCCTTTTCCAGCTTTTCAGCCCTCCCAGGAAGGAAAGCTTACATGCCTTTATGCATATAAAAAGCCAAGAAGTATGTTACATATTTTTCAGAAGCATCTACTGGTATCTTACATATTTTAAACTGCTCACATCCATGCAGGTTATAAAGACCTACAAATCAGCATGAAAAAAGGAGGTGCCTATAAGCTAACTTCCCAGACTCCATTTTTATTTTGGTATGCTTGTTATTTAAGGATAAATATGTGCAGTATCCAAGCATTTTCTATGCTGTAACATCCTTTGCTCTAAAAGAACATATTTACAGAGAAGTTAACAAGAGAACTTCTGCTTTTGACCTGTGTGCTAACCAATTCTGCGATGCTGAGGCTGTTTTGTAGAGAGCTGTCCTTCTGTTGTTACTGCTAAAAAAAAACTAAAAATGCCTCTTCTCTGATCTTGGAGCTGCATCATCAACTCTTTCTAGAGGTACCTGGGTGAGCAGCAGGATGCTTTTCTGCAGTACTGACAGGTACCGCTGCTGCATTATGTCCCAGATTCTCTCCGTGATGGGAACCTTCCTCAGTGGCATACGGCTGCAGCAAATGTGCCAGTGCTCCAGATTAGTGGAGCACCACACGTCCATATGTTAACTGAATGCTGTTGCCCTTGTATGGTGCAAGACAGTTGAACCTCAACATACTGTAAACATAGCACACTACATCAATCTGTGTCAGGTGATTTTCTGATCAGTTCAAATGAAAGCTGTCAAGGCCTCTGACACATGATTTTCTTTTTGATGTATTCCATTCTTGCTGGAAAATGGTGCAATATAGAATCCAGGAGACAGATGAACTACTGAGCCTTATGCCATATTTTATTTTTCTCCTTATAAAAGAGAAGAAAATGCTTCTTTTCTATTAGTAGGGTGCAGCAGTTCTGTAAACTCTATTTCTGTAATGATGCCCTGAAAATATACTTTTGAAGAAAGAATATGAAATGTTCCTGTTAGAGAAGAGCATGTGTGTGGTGTGCCCTTGAATGAGGAAAGCTGAGTGGTGTCTAACAGCTCACATCCTCTTTAAAATCTGCCTCTACTTTTTTTTTTTTCCATTTCTGTTTTCTCCCCCGAGGAACTACCATAAAGCATGAATGTGAACTGTGTAGAAATAGTGCAGATTTTGACTTGAGGTAAATTGGTGTAGCTCTGTTGTCATACATAGTGAGTGGAGGTATATTTGAATTGCATTTCTTTCAGGAATGAATACTCAAAAAGAAATGAAACTTAGAAGTATCTTGAAAAAGAATATATGATAATCACGAATAAAGGCTTAGATTCAAAGCACTTAGTTACAAAGCACTTAGTTACAAAGCTGCAAGGTTGGAGTAAGAAATCTGCATTCAACCTTTTTGTGCTGCTCAAGGTATGGGAAGAGCCATATCACAGCTGCTGGGTTGTTTCTTCTTTTCAGAATAGGGCTAGCTGCCATTTTCAAAAGAGGTGGCACAACTCTGCACCATTGCTTATTCAATGTTTGTAAGCAATGAAACAATAATCACATTGTTTCATGCAGCTTCACTTTGTTATGCAGATATGGTTGAATGAAAAGGAGAGAGAGAGTAAGAGTGAGAACAAGGCAGTAAAGGCAGTAAGAGTGAGAACAAGGCAGGTTCATTCTTAACCGAAGGACTTAGGCTGTCTGTCTTGCTATAATCTTGCCATTACCTGGGTCATGGCTGGTTTTCTGTAAATATTAGCTGCTGGAGTCAGTTGTTAAACTCAGCAGTGGTACCCATGCTAAGTGGGGAACTTAGACATTTTGGAATTTAATTTTGTTGCCCGAAGTGAGTTAAAATTGTGTTGTGGAGAAGAGTGATTATTCTTAGTAATATACTACGTCACAAATGCTTACATAATGGCTAATTTATTATGTACATAGCCCCCTGTAAACAACACTTATTTCATAGCACAGATTACTGAAGTAGTTATATTTTACCACCACTTGTCTAACTTGTAGTAATTTGATTGTTTAAATATGCGCTAATGTATACTGCTGTATTAACTAGGTGATAATGATAAGGCCAAGAAACTATCAAAATATATTGAGGAGTGACTGTAAGTAAACTTATAATGGTAACCAGTTTTGCCACTTAGCAAGAAAAACAAGGAAGTTCTTATGACAGGTTTAAAGGTATGATCAACCTTTTGCTGAATGTTTTTCTAATTGGAATGACTAATACATGACTATAGTGTGTGGTCTTTGAAAATGTTATTTTCTAAAATGTTGGCTGAACTATACAATACTCATTGGCATGTAAAGTCTGAAAATGAGACTAATCCCTGGTAACACTGTAAAGATGAAAGGTAAAGAGATTCTAACATTTTCTGATTATGATTTTTCCTGACAAAATGTTATAAGAGAGCAATAGGAAAGGGCTAAAATGAGAACGTGACTTCTAAAAAAACCTGTATTAGCATAAGTATAGGATATCAATCCCACTACATAGTCCCTCCCAGCTCAGTTTGATGTGTAGAAGGTCAACTTTCTTGTCTTTCTTCTTCTGCTGATGAGGCGGGAGATTAATCCTCCAGCTTTTAGATAAGCACTAACCCTACCCTAATCCCCTCAAATAAGGATAATGTTTTTGTTAGTCATTACGGTATCTTTACAGAGTTACTAATGCCATTGAATATATTCCATGATTCAGTGCCATTAAGTTACTGTGCCACAATACTGAAAGAAAGCTGTTATATTGTTTATTCAGTTTTTTCCAAAATGCTCCATCTGGGTTGCATGTCCATTCAGGAAAAATGCCCCAAATTGTAAGATATGAAAATGGTGAAGGGAAAAAAAAGTAGAAATAAGGCTTATCCTCTCAGTCTCCAGTGTCCTCATCCTTTGAGTCCTTATCAGCTTTCAACTTATCTCAGCTGCTTAGCTTTAAAGCAGAAGCCAGATCACCAAAAGACATAGCATGCGTTTTATTGTGAAATACTATATGCAGTTTAGCAGGGTGCAATACACCCTCTGACAGGAAAAGTGTTTAAAAAACTGAAGAGGCTCTACCAACCTTTTGGCATGTTTTTGAATATAATGGGGATCATATAATGTAGAATGATGAAATGCAGGGCTATAGGAGCCATTAGGGGAAATCATTTAATAGATAAATTCCTGTCTGGGATGTGAGGAGACAAACTTTTGTAATGCATGTTTACATATACTCTCTCAATTATTTTGCAAACACAATTGAAACCAAGCCCTTTTTTGTGTATAGAAGTCAGTCAGTGTTCTGCTACCACTTTTGAAGGCAACCTTAACCTGGACAACTATGTTACATCATTGCACTGAGAACTTTGCATTCATCAAGTGTTAGATTTTATCTATCATCTGAAAAGCATCTGACTTTGTAGAGACAGGTATTTTGTCTTGACTGTGTTTTCTGTGAATGTGTCTCCTACTTGGCTGTTTAAGCTCTGGAGAAACAGAACGGAATTGTTTTAGCTGAGAGAACCTCTTCAAGTTTTTCAGGCAAAACAGAGCTAACAGAGTTAACAGAGCTTTACATCAAAACATTTTAGAGTGTCATTACACAGCAGTGGTCCTACCTAAGAGACATTAGAAGTGTATTGTGACCAGAATATCTGGGAATCGTGTTTCATGTTTCATGGTTATTTTGAGTGGCTCTCAACAGTAGTATCTGAAGGATTTGCCCAAGGACATTTAGAATGATTTACAGTGTGTTTTATTGTGGAGAGTTAGCTATTTATTTATTAATAGAAAGTTACAGAAAATCCATGATTTATATGTCCTTAATTTAACTTATGCTGATAAAGTAGGAGAATTCCTCACACATCCGTACTTCCATTAGTTTTGCTGCCAAGCAAATTGTGTTATGTAGTTTTTGGCTAGTGTATAGCTGATGGTCCATAGACTGAGATAACACTAGGCTAACATGACACTGACATGAAAAAGAAATACTAGTCTTTTTCCCAATAAGATTAAATGTTAATCTGAAGAAAAAAAAAGTATAACTTTAGATACAGTACGTAGAGAAACTGAGACAGAAGATGGTGATGAAACAGTGTGGGTCAGCCATGGAAGCAGTAGTCATGACACGTGTCCAGATAAATAAGATTAGAGTAGAAATTAATTCAAGTAATAAGGTAATTTTGTCGGTGGCATAAAGAAAATGTCACCATGGTGCAAAACAGTAGTGATTAAAGATGAAAGATTTTGATTTGAAAATACAGAAAGACCAACAGTGCAAGTTGGCATCATAGACTAGTGTTTACATGTTAAATTGGAAACAATGGGTAGTTGTAAAGGTGTTGTTTAGGTTTTGAATATTAGAAATTATGGAATTAACTTAGACCTTTTACTGCTATTCTGAGCTTTAATTCCCTGTACTTAAGAAAAACTGTATGGCAACATGAACTGTGGTAGAATTTTCAATTTTTTATGACTTCACGAGTGCCTTGTTTGTCTACAAGTAATACACTGCATGATATCTTACTCTTGTCTTTTAATCCACAAAACTAAGCATATAAAAGTAACAAGTGATGTTTGACACCTGTACTAGATTCAAGAAAAACAATTTGTAGTAAGCATTGGAAGCATACACCAATATTTATTTTTCCAGAGAAGGACAGAACTTTCTTTTAACTGTGGTTCCTGGGACTTTTCCCCTTTTTCTTTACAGTGAATACCTTGATATTGCTGAAGAACTCTGTTTCTCTGCTGCAAATCTCATCTCATATATGAGGAGATGTACATAGAAGCATTGCATACATGGCAATGTACCTTGCATCAAAATTCTGAAAAAAACATTAATTTTTTTCCATACAGATTTGAAAAAGGGTATAAAAACTTCCTGACTGACAAAATATGGACGTAGTTATTGGAATGCAGTAGTTCTACTGGTTGTTAACTGCCTCTAGCAATAGACTTTTCTTCTGGAGTATTAGCTTGTTTTGTACTTGAGGTCTTTACAAAACAATTCTAAGGAATGCCAACTTATGGAAAGTATCTCTACTACAAATAATATAAAAAGAAATAAAGACGAATAATATTCATGACTAGCATCCTGTTTCTGACACCAGACCCTATGGAACTAGCCAAGCATATGCAAACTGAGAGTATTTTTTAAAGTGTAAGTGCAACATTGACTATGTGTCACTTGTTTCAGGCTAAAAAGATGAAGGACACTGTCAGCTATGATGCAACACTGAAATTTGACAGCTAATTAATACCTTTGTTATTTTACTGTTTGACAGGAACAAAAGGAAAATGCTGCCAAAAGAGGAAACAAGTCCATTAAAGAATATTTCTGCATGCAGTAGTGAGAAATATTATCAGTGTCATTAATGACACATGATGAAAAAATACAGAGGAATGATAGCAAGGCTTCTAACCTTTGTTCAGAACTCATTTATAGCTCAAATAAGTGCAACTTGATTTAAATGGGAATAAGGAATATCTGGAAATTGCTATATTACAAAGAACATCTAGTCTTGAAAAATGGCACAGAAGTGATTATGAAGTCACATAAATGTCAAAAAACTTCATGTGGGCTGTGGGCATGTGTCGCTGATGACTTTCATCTGTGCTTATGTCAATTCTGGGGGAGGGAGTTTGAAATACAGGCTCAATGAGAGTTTACATCCTTATGTAAAAAGCAAAAATTCCACTTAGGTGAATTTTAATGCTACTGGTATTAACAATACAGATTGAGGCTCAAATTAGTCTTTCCTGGCAATGATGACTCTCGTGCTGTCAAGTAGGGTCCAATAGCACTGGCTAGCCTGTAGCTGTGGTGTGTGTCTAGTACTGTGTTTCTGGATTCTGTGTTAAATGCATTTGAAGGAGAATAAATTTTCAAGAATGATACATTTTTCTCTACTCATACATTTTAGCTTTCTCAGAATGTTTTGTGTTCTGCTCTAGTGGGAAGTGTCTTTGCCCATGGCAGGGGTTTTGGTACTAGATGATCTTTAAGGTCCCTTCCAGCTCCAACAGTTCTATGATTCTATGATGTGAAGCTAGTATCTTCCTGATCCAAAGGCGAAGATCTTACTGCTACTGGAGCATTCGTAGAAGTACAGTTCACACATCTTCCTCAGAGTGAGTCCTACCCCTTAACCTTTGTGTGGCTAGTCCAAAGGCCTTCCTTACTGTACCTTCTTTGGACTGTTACTTCCCTACTTGACAAAGAGCAAGAGCTGTCTAATTCAGCTCAGCAGTAACATCTTAATATGCAGCCAATGTCTTTCATTCTGGCCTCTGTGATATAAAAATATAAGGTCCATGCCAAATCTGATTGAGATGTGATGACATCAAAATTTGGACAATTACAATGTACATTGCCCCAACAAAATCTATAAGCCTGTTCCCTCATCTACTTAGACTGTCTAGAAGCAGTTGAGTAATTCTTCTAATGAATTATGGTAATTTTTAATTCCAAGCATATTTTTGATATACAATTAAAAGACACTTTTTGTAACAGTAGTATAACACAATATGTATCATCCATAGCAATAGAGCTTAAAAAGTCACTGTCTTCATAAATTATATTGACATTTTGAAAGGTTAACACAAAAGTCGCTTTGCTGTCTGTAATCAATAAAAAAGGGATTTCAAGTAATTAACATCTCTGATGTGGACATTCCTTATTTGGTGACTGCCAGAAAGAACAAAACAGAGTAGCCATAGACAGCTTATAGGTGAAGATTAGCAGGAGACCAACATGGTTTCTGTTGCAGTGGGTATCTGCTATATGCACCTCCTGACCAAAACAAAATAGTAACTGAGGTCTTCTTCAGATGACTGGAAGGAACATCACATTCCCAGGCCTGAGTCCTTATGGGGGACTTTAACCACCCTAATATATGCTAAAGAGAAAACATAGAAGGATTCAGGCAATCTAGATTTTGTAGAGTGCACTGACACAGATAACTGAGGACTTAACAAGAAAGGATGCTGTGCTGGACTGTTACTTAAAAGCAAGGAAGAACTGATGATGGATCAGGGACAGCCTTGGCTGCAGTGACTGTAAGATGGTTGGGTGCATAATCCTAGGAGGATGGAGCCAGACCACAGCCCTGGATTTCAGGAGAGCAGACTTTGGCCTCTTCAGGGATCTGTTTGTAAGAATCCCATGAGGTATATCCCATAGAGGAGGGGAGTCTAGGAGAGCTGGTTGATTTTCAAGGATTACCTCCTCCAAGCTCAAGAAAGGTCCCTCAAGAAAGGCAATCAAGCAAAGGCAGCACTAAGAAAAAGCGTGGACCCACTGAATGGGTCAAGGGTGCTCGTGACAAATGACGTAGAGAAAGAGGAGGTACTAAATGCCTTCTTTGTCTCAGCTGTTCTTAACTATTGTTTTTTTCATCTGCTCTGTGCTTCTGGCAGGCAACCTCTTTTTGGTCCCTATCTAAAGACTAGACCATATTTGCATTCAGGGGAAATGGGGGGAAGGAATCAACCTTTTTAATATGATTCAAATTAAGTTAGGCTAAGCACAACTCTAGACGTGGGTCTAACTATGGTGACAAGTCCTAATTCCTCATGCTATTCTGCTAGAAGAATAAGCAGCAATAGCAGGTGCAACTATACTGGGATTTATGGTATTCATTTATTTTTGTCTAAAGAGGATCAAAACTGAAACTGACCCTTTTGGCTATGATCTTCTCACTGTTGTTACAGTTGCTTTAAAGAGCTGATAAAGGAATGAAGAGGGACAAAAAATAATGCAGGTAATATGTTCTTGAACTCTTGACTTCCAGCAGCTGCATTTCAGAAACTGTCTTTCCATTTTGCTGGTATGTCTGTGAGGCCTCTCCATTATGTGTGCAAACACAATCTGATTAGGATTTTTTATAAGCTTGTCTTGTCTGCTTTTATTACAGACATCACCTTCAGACGTGGGGCCACCACAGCCATTAAATCAAGAATATTTAGCTATTATTTGTAATAAATGTCAGCAGGGCTGAATTGAAGCCAGCAGGAAATGTTCAGGGCAGAAAACACACTGACATTCATTCATGCAAATTTGCACCACAAGTAGAATTAATCATAAAGAGGGAGGGTAGAACATACATTGCATTTATATTACTGGTTTGGCCAATTGTGATTCATCATGAAAATGAGGGCTATAAAGGGTAAGCAGTAGCCTAGTGACAAAAAGCCACATGCAAAGTATAATTAGTATAAAACTCCCAAGACAAGACATCTAGGGATTCTTTTTAAGTTACAATGGGTCAATGTATAAGGGAAATGAGAATTCCAGCTCCTCACATTTTAACTGGTAATTTCAATCAAAATTACAAGAAAAAATAGTCCGGCAAATTTTGATATTTTTAACTCTTCTGGCATTTTTCACAATGTGGAAAGATCTTTTCTTAACACTACTTGACAGAAAACAATAACACTTGGAGATTTTCGAAGACAAACTTCATAAAGCCTTTCAAACATCGATATTGTGTACTCTACAAAACTTACTAAATGTATCCTATTTAGAATACAGGATGGGAATTCTTGTATTTTAACAGGAACAGGTTTCTTTGATGGGCATCATTGCAGTATGGGAATGTTTTGCCAGATTGTGACTGGAGATGACTACCAGAAGACTGGA
The DNA here is from genome assembly GCA_004320125.1 of Scolopax mira. Classification (NCBI taxonomy): domain Eukaryota; kingdom Metazoa; phylum Chordata; class Aves; order Charadriiformes; family Scolopacidae; genus Scolopax; species Scolopax mira. The sequence goes on from BJBW01003360.1 coordinate 12,477, forward strand.
GATGACTACCAGAAGATTTTTCACCAGGTTGGTGAAAAAACTAGGAGGATGTCTAGTATTAGCATAGTTAGGTGCAGAGGTTGCTGGGAAGCCAGACCATCTTTCACTGTTTTTGAACTCTGTAGATTGCAGAGCTGATGTTAAAGAAATTGCTTCAGTAATCCAGCTATTTAGTGCTATTGGACTAATGCAGAATGGGAAATGAATTCAGGTGACTGGTGAAATCAGCTCTTAATAATGGAATTTTGCTCATGAAAAGTATAAGAAAAGCGCTCCCTTCCCCAATACTATTCTTTGCAAATGCCTATAGAAAAACGCAAACTTAATTGCAAATATATTAAATATTTAGTATTTGAAAGGATATGAGGATGTGTATTTTTTAGTGATTATAATCCTTTGCATTCACTCATATAAAAGTGTAAGGAGACTAATGTTAGGTTTAGTTGTCACTAGGTTAAAATCTAGTGGACAGAGTATTAGAAAATTATTACCTGATAGAAGTAAAAAAACCATTTTGAACCCATTTAAATGTATCTCAGTGCAATATTTGTTGAAGTCTGCATATCTGAATAACCTATAGGAAAACTGTAATTACTGTTTTCTTATATAAGATTCAACCCTTTGCAGCAAGCCCTAAGGAGAACTACAATATGAATCTTTAAGGGATAAAACTCAGAAAAGGATTACTACTGCATTTTATTATACCTGAAACATGGAAAACCAGAGGATGAAAGCATATTTTTTTAATCTCTTTCTGTTATCTTGATGCAAAACAACAAAAAAAAAGTCTTATACTTGAAGCCATTTGAATGGAGTTGCTGTAAATAACAATAACTATACTCACAGTTCTTTGTCTGCAGAATTTAAACAATGAATCAGAGAGAGCATGAAGCTGAAAGATGATTCATAAAATTAAAATACAAAAAACTTATCCTTTCACATGGTGTTCTCTTAGACAAATGTAATTTTCAGAGTAGTGAATTTCCTGAAGTGCCAAGGAATTAAATGCAAAACAAATATTCTGAAACAGTTTTCCATTCTCACTCTTTATAGTTATTACATAAGCTGTTATCATGTAGACTGGGAGGATATTTAAACAAAAACACCTTTCAAAGTGACAGAAGCATTGAACATAAATTGTTTCCTTATGGTTTTATTTTTAATTGGTGAAGTTGAGGAAAAGATCTGATTTGGTCAAGGGGAAATGTATGCTTCCTGTTAAGTGAAAAACAGCTTCTCTTCCCATAATTCATGAATTCACACAGCTGCTTAGTTCGTACTGCTGCTATCACTAGTACGTTATGCTCACTGAAAGAAATAATAGTTGGAATTGATTGTTGATTTTTTTAAAGGCACAATGCTTTTTTTTCTCTTTCATGCTGTAAGTCTTAGTAATTTTAAAGTTTGCTTGGATCCTGCTACACTGTGCTTTAGGGGCAAATAGTTTTGTGGCAGAAATACACAGAACAAACAGAGAGAACTGAAGAGATCCCCCATATTTTCAGGATATTCTGTAAGGTTAATACTGCAGTTAATTGTTTTTTTTTTTTTAATATGAGCAGTATGATGAGCAGGGATGTTGTATAGGGTCTTGGAAAGACCACTGTTAGAGTACTTTGAACAATTCTGATTTCTTTGTCTTAAGAAGGAAATCATAGAGCTAGAGAACAAGCAAACAAAGACAGCTGAAATGATCAAAGGGATAGGGAAGCTGCCATATGGACAGTGACTAAAACTATTAGGACTTCTGTTTGAATCCATCACTACTAACCCATTCCAAATATGTGTTGTCATAATGTGGGACTAACAGAGAATTTTCAAACCAAACCAGTAGTCAGTATCTTTTGCCAGGCAATAAAATTTATATGCAAATAATTTTTATGTTGGATAATTAATACTTTGACTGAAGACTTCTTTGTAATTGTTTTTAGAAATTGAAATTTACAGTAGAGTCCTAGAATAACTGCAACTAACTAATATAAAGAACATTCTCAACTGAGATGGCTTGTGTTCTGATATTGATGATAAATTGTTCTACTGATTATATTAAACAACTGTGACTTACAAAAACTTTAAACAGTAAACAGCTGATAGGGGCAATATGTGGTTTCCATTTTAAATACAGTGGTACTGGCACTCTTCAAAAGCAGCTAACTACTCATTGTAGTTACTTGGCCAAAATTATTTTATATATCTGTTTTACTCTGTGCATTTGTTTAAAGATATAGTAATTTATGTTTAGTGTCAAGGAGTGAAACGGTTTACAAGTTTATGATTGTTTGGTCTCTCTATTATTAGACCCTGATCAAGCATAGCAGTTATTATTTTCTAATATTTCTAAATAAAAATTAATAAACCAAAACTTTAAAGCATTTGTTAAAACAATGGTCTTTATGTGTACAAGAAAGTGAAAAGAATCACAATCCAGTAACTCAATCAATTTGATATTTATTCTTCACAGAAAATGTATATGTAAACATAAAAATTTTGGAGTGCTCTTTGGGAGCTATAAGAAAGTTAAAAATGGAAATGTAGTCTATAGCTACGTAATTATGTAATTTTCAGGTATATCTTTCTCTAGCACTTTTATAGTGAAATCCTAAAAATGACCGAGGCCATTTTAAATGTTTTGGATTCTTATTTTGAAATTTCTGATGCAAATATTATATGGAGGTCAGCAATGAATGGAAAGGTGCAATGGGTTGTTGATTTGTGATGTAGAGAATTATATACTTCTCAATGAGTTAATACTGAGTCAAGTACTCTAGCTTAGAATTGGAGGGTGCTTTCTGCCTTTTAGCTAACTAACAAAGCTGTGTTCATGATAACTTTTGGCCATTGAATATTTCATGGTACATTTTGCAAGAATAGGTATATTAATTCTATTGTCCTTGGCCGGATTCCAATTGCAATAATTACACTCTGCCTTTCTAAAGTCACTTTTGAAGAAGTATCAAGTATAGCCTTCCTTCCTTTTTCTGAAGTGGAATCAAAAGAACTCTGCAATTGCTTATTTTTTTTTGTGTGTGTGTGTGTGTGGAAGGCATGATGAGGGGTTGTTGAGGGAGTATACTTGGTCAAGTAAGATAATGTGTTTTTAAATGTCAGTGTATTGAATGAAAGTAAGATCTACAACATGGCTGACCATATCTGATATAAACAGTGTTATGAACATGCATATCTTACAAAACATGGGTAACTGTCTCTGTTAAGAGAACTCTGTCTATAAGAGGAAAATCACAGTAATTGCTGGCTTTCACTGTAAGAGTGAATTTGGTAGAGGTAAGTGGCCTCAGATGGGATGCTGGAAATTGTCCACAGAGCAGTGCTGTGACACAGAGAAAGCATCCTTCTGAGAGTTCAGCTCATGTCGGCCCTTGGGGGCATACTTTGGATGAGAAATGTGAAATTGAGTTTTGGCATTCAGTCTGACACTAAGACAGTTCTTGCACAGCAAGAGAGAAGCAGCCACCAAGTAATCATTTCACAAATCTAGAGAAATAACAGCTGTCTGATGAGTAGGCCAATCCCTCTTATTTATATACAACTGATAATGTTCTTTCCTAAGGTTTTAAAGAAAACTTGCCTCCCTATCACCATGTGGGGTTTGCTTTTCCGTGCTTGACAGGTCTGTTATAATCCTATGCTGGGCTACCGAAAGGCATTTATTTTACCTTTTCATTATATACATTTCCAAAGGTGTCCTAAATTGTTTTTTATCTCCTGTGCAGAATTGAGGATATGGTTATATGGATATGTGGGCATTATAAGATTCACAAAAAGTTGATCCATTGATGAACATTAGCACAGAAAGACTACCTGAGTGACCACATCTATACTATAGGTTGTTTGGTTGATTCAGTACAAAATGATGGATATATCCATAATTTTAGGTGTAATGTGATACAGAAATATCCAAGCTACTGCTGACAAAATCAGTATACTGCATCATACAGTGTAATATTAGGCTGGGATGCAATTTTTGGATCTCAAAGGTACTTTCTTTGTAGGCTTTTGAGCATATGTCCAGCACTATCATACTGCATCCACATGGATGGAGCTAAAAGTCATTGCTAACTTAGGGTTTTTCAGCATTGCATTCCATTGTGCAATGTTGACTAATATACTTATGCCCACAGGGCATTTTGCAACATTCTAAAAAATAAAAATCCTTTTTTTGTACATACTTTTGCATACATTTTAATGTTCTTGTTGTAGGTTCTTAATGTCATCATCTGTAGCTACATGGAAAATGTAGGCTCTACGTAGGAGTAAACAAGTCAATCTATAGACAGATTTGCATTAATTCTATTGGATGCTTTAACTGGTGGTTATGAGGCCTCACATAATCATACCTTCTTGTATTTTTTTTTATCATCCTGATGTGTTCTAGGTGCTGCAAGAGGGTCCAGAGAAGGGTCACAAAGGTGACCAAGGCTGAGAAGCCTGCCATATGAGGAAAGGCTAGGAAAATTTTGTTTCTTCAGCCTTAAGAAAAGAAGGCCTAGAGGAGACCTTATTACCATGTTCCAGTATCTAAAAGGTAGCTATAAAAAAAAATGGAGACTCTCTTTTTACAAGGAGTCACATGAAGAAGACAAGGAGAAAAGGATACAAGTTACTCCTAGGAAGAATCCAATTAGACACAAGAGGAAATTTTTTCACAATAAATAATTGGAATAATGTCCACAGGAAGTGGTGGGTCACCCAACATTGGACAATTTTAAGAATCATCTGGGCAGGGTGATGGGCCATCTGTCTAGACCATGCCCTTGCAGAGGTTGGACCAGATGATCCTTGAGGATCTAACCTGGAATTCTACGATTCTATCCAGTTCTTGAAATGTGCAAGTCTTTCTTATGATAATCTATGTATTTTCTGATTCTTTCTCATGCACAGCTGAGGAATAGCAGCCATAGATGAGAATATCAGTCAATAAGAGATTTTTCTGAAACTTTTAAGAAAATTTCATACTGTATTATGAATCCTTTTAAGATGAGTAAAGTCTTATGAGGTATGTGGAGAATTAAATAGTCTGGTGCTTCTGTCATTTTAATGCTTCAACAAGTTTTAGCACTTGTGGTTTTATGTGCATGAACGCTCAGCTAGCTGAGTTCTAAAATGGTTTACGGCTATAATCATAGTAATTTAAAGAGCTCAGTAGATTCTGGGGCTACCAGTAATTCCCAGGTCCCTGAAGAACTGCTGTTTCTGTAGGTGTCTCAGGATGTTTGGTTAGTTCTCAGATGTTTTGCACATTTCTGCGTCTTTTAAATTCTGGAGCAGTTCCTTTCCATAATTTCCTGTCTCATAATCTCATGGTGAACGTTTTATCTGGCAATTTAAAATGCCTTGTAGTCTAATGCTTGTACCTCTGCAGATGACAGTACCACCCTGAAAAAGGACTTCTAATAGCATTTTCCTCTTTCCTTCAGTAACAGCTAATACCTTTATGTCTAGAGATATCAGTTAAGGGTGAATGAACAGAAATAGTGATGGAGATTCAGAAATAGGGAGCAAAGTGAGGTGCTGGTCACAATCTTACCTTTATGACCTCACTTTACAATTGAGGTATTGTAAAATAGCTGTAAACAGTTGAAATCCTCTGGAATAAATTATAAAATATAAAGGGACTAACAGGCTCAGTATCTTAGAGGCTGTTGTCTGTCCCTAGGCAGCTGGACGGGAAAGCTTGACAAGGAAAGGTTTTAACAAAGGAATGCTTTCAAAGAAACCACTGCACTGTAATTTCAAACCAAGACTGACAAAATTTTTATAGTGTTGGCTTTTATATATTGGCAGCCAGCTATTTGTGCAAAGGATTTCAACAGGGATCAAAGCGATCAATATACGTCCTGATATGTATTTACCTTGCAAAAATATGCAAATATTCTGCTGATTTTTTTTAAATATGTAGGTAATAGAAATTAATGAAGGTTTTTGGTGGATTTTTTTGTATTTTTTTATTGTGATGAAACCGTCTGCACTGCTTACTCTCTGAAAGTCATGGAAGTATTAGTTAGGTTTTTTGTGGAATAATTTTGTAATCCCAGATGCAAAGATTATCATAAAGATATATTACAATAGACAGTTTATGGTATCTTGTTCCAGTGTCTGATTTTACAAGTGTTTACCCTCATGAGTACTCTTACGCTTGCCATTCAGTTGCACTGAATATTTATTTTACCTTTCTTTTTTGCCTATCAATTTTATTTTTTTCTTTCAGTTTTAGAATATGATATTCCTGCAAACATGAACACAAGCATTTTTTTGAAATGACAATATATGCCCATAATGCTAAAGGAAATTATGCAAATTAGGAATTCTTAAAGATAGAATTCCTTCAGAACTTTGAAGATTAATGTAGGGACCTTTAATTTGACTTCCAAATGACTGAGAGGCCAATTGAGAGTAGAAGTACTTGTGTACTAAGTCTTTGAGTTTTGATTTCATCAAAAGACACAAGATGGAAGTAGGGTGTCTGTTTGTCCTTCATGACTAATGTAAAGAGAATGTAAGTCATACGATCTATGAGAAATTTATTTAGTGGTGATTATAAGGAAGGTGGGAAGAAGTCTAAGAAAAAGAAATTTGTAGGCTTGGACTTGTATTATAAATTCTTGCAGAAGACTGTTCAAGTAGCAATTTTTGACCTATCAGAGACCTTCAGGTTTCAGTTCTTGGCTTCTTATCTTATCATTGTGTATGTATGATATTGATCCACTCTTCTGAAATGCAAAGTTTCATCTCTTTGGGGGTGACACAATTATTTATAGGTCAAATAAATATTTACATGGCCTTTTGTATAACCTCCCATGTGATTTTAATAAATTACAAGATTGTGATAAATTGGGTAATGTTTTAAATTAAAACACAGAAAGCTTGGAAGTTTGGTGTACATCTCAGTCTGAAATCTCTTGATTCTACCCTGTATGGATCCTTTTTGAAGAATCCTTTTCTTTTTGTAACAGACTTAAACCAACTTGGGATACAGTTAAATGAGATATTAAAAACTATCATTGTAGAGTTAGCATAATGTGTTTATAGCTAGGATTATTTTCTGCAAATAGACCTTGTTTTAATTGTGTAATCCACGCAGAAGTTGTAAACAGAATTTTATTGGACTATAGACTATTTTAGGCTGAGATGTTATAACATGTTAGACAGCTTCCACTCTAGTAATTTACATGTTTTATCTGCAGACATGTATGACAGAATATAAGATGGTCTTAATTGCTACGAAACAAAAAGAGTTTCAGGTGGAAAAAAGGAGACTGTATTGAGGCCAGCTCTTGTAGGAATACTGAACAGGGGAACAGTGTACTCTTTTTTGCCTTCAATGCCCATATTTATGTTCTAGATGCAATCTGTTAACCTGACCAAAAGTTCCAGTTTCCTCTGGCTCCAGGGAGACAAAAGAAAATGGGGAAGAAATTGCATTAGAGCACAGGCTTCTTATTACCTGTTTGTGTTTAGCTTAGTTGTGTGGTAGCTCACAAACACGCTAATTTTAACACTCTAGAATGTGAGTGCACACTGCACACACAAATAAAATTATTCCCTGTACCTGTTTGGAGATCAAATAAAACTCTCCAAACAAAGAAAATTTTTCTTTAATGCTGTTAAAAGCCATTTAAATCCCATATTGTGCATAATCAAGCTTTCAGTACTTCCAAGATTTTCAGTGAAGTTTCTGATGTTATAGTCCTTCCATCCCTCTGCTTTACACACTAATACTCTCCTTGAATTTTGGACTTCAAGTCCCTGCAGAGGGGCTTGGATAAATTCATTAATTTATTTCTTCTCAAGATAAGTCCTTTATGAACAATTTATATTGATATAAAAGAACCTGCTGTATCTTATTTCAGCATTTTTCCTGCTATAGCTCACATCAGATTGCATCAGACCCACCTTGTTAAAAACCTTAAGCAACTCTTCTTGGTCAGAAGATATTGTGGCTACCAAATGATGTCTCTGGGAACAATCTCTCTCTGTGTGTTTCCTATTATGATATCTCTATCTGTTGAGGATGCTGGAGGTATCAGCTGGATGTATTTATAAAACATACGATACATACAGAAACATACCTATGTAGCACCATTCATTCTCCTTCTCAGCCAATTGCAAGCAGATGTTTTCCTTTGGGCTCATAATTTTAGCTAAATTGCATAATTCTAATTAGATCTCATTCTACTGTAGTTGCTATCATCCCTTTGGTAGGGATCATGCCTTTTGTGATGAGGATAGAATCTGAAAATTAAAAATAGAAACTGAGAATCTGAGAGAAGAAAAGTTTAGTGACTATTTTTTCAGCACACATAATTGGAACTAATGAAATAAGTGTAAAGTCACATGACGAAGAGCAGCATTACTTTATCTTGGAACAGCAGAGTTAATTTAAAAAGATTGTTCTTCTCTAGAGTTTTCACAGTCAAAATAATTATTTTACTATAAATCCTGGTTATTGTTAACTAAGGTACTGAAAGTTCTACCCTTTGGCACTTTATTTTGCGCTTAAATTGGCTGATCTTAAACATACTGGCCTAAACATGTTTTATAATGGTCAGGTGAGACCTCAAAATATAGGCTTTGCTATGTCAGTAAGAGAGCACAATAATTTGCTCACTAGTCTAGTTGCATCATTGACTGTTACCATTGTAAAAACCTTCAAGGATGTTTAAAAAGAGTTTAATATTTGTTCCTGCCCTGTGATTCTGTGAGTAGATTATTACAGGTTGTTTAAGGACCACAATGAGCAACAGCTATTTCCATGTTCAAGACAAGTTAGAAGGACTTAAGGCAGGTGGGGAAACAGACATCTAGTAATTCTGCCTGATTTGAAGAATCAGTTTGGAGGCTATTTCAGAGCAGCACATTAGAGATCCAGATGGTTTGTGTATCTTAAGCAAAATATAACCAAAGATAAAATGGGACAAATTGCAATTGTATAGGCTTTAGAAATATTTCATGTTAGTTTTACTCTTCTTCCAAGAATTGCATCATGTTGTACCTTTATGCTTCTTTTGTTTGCTTGAAAAAAACACCAGCAAAAATGAAGGGCTTCCTTTTATTTGTGTGAATGTATCTCCAAACCCAAAATTTAATCCTCTGTGGCAATGCATACTTCTTTTTCCTTTACTTTCATGTGTAAATTCAGTTTTTACCTATTATACAGGGCATTGTTATCCAGGAGCATAGCAAGTAGTGTAGGAAAAAAGAAAATTTTTAGGGCCATATTTACAAGCTGTATTTGTTGCAATAGAGAAGGATGAACATCAGAGAACCAGTTTGGTGCTCTGGTTCTCAGAACTTTCAACTTTTGTCCATTTGAGTAAGGTCACCTGTCAGTGGCAGCCAGATATCTTTGATTTGTCCTGTACCTATTATGCCTCCTTGTCATCCTGCAATATGCTGTCTAGTTCCCTGGGAAAAGCAAGGCAAGTTGATTTGGCTTCAGGCTGCTTTTGCCTGTGTAAGAGGTTCATTACTTCTAACATTAAACAGTCTGACTGTAGCTACCGGTACTGTTGCACCTTAATTACTGGACATCTAGGCAAATGTCTGAATTCTTTCTTCTCTGCTAAACAAAAATCTCTGAATGGAAGCAGGCAGATGTTTAGGGTAAGATTGTTAGGCAATAACCTGACTTTATGCATGAGCAGTTGACAACTTCAGGGCCACTGAATTTCTTTAGCTGACCGGTATCTAAGAGAGATACAACATTGTGATTAAGAAATAACGTCATCATGTAAAACAATCACCTGACAAATCCAGGCTTTGAATACTTAATGTTGGATACATTCTACAGATTGATTGACAATGGTTATGTAAAGTGGTGGTCAAAAGAAGAACAACTTTATCAGTCAGACAATGCTCTGTAACATGTCCCACTGCTTAACTTTTGTAGTTCACAAATTTACGAAAAAGGGTAGTAGGTGTACTGAAGTGATATTATTCAGACAAACTGTACTAATTTTCTGGATGTAAGAGACCAACTCTGGCAAATAATTTTTTTCCTACAATTTAGATTTGTAAAATGATTAGCGTTACTAGTAAAATATAACATAAAAGCGAAGAGTCTTAAAATTACATAACCACAGTAGATAAAAGTAGTACTAGGGAATTGTGCCCGTCTCTTTTGCTGCTTTTTGAAAAAGCTACTAAAATAATAATAAATAAAAGTGACACAATGGTGATGATTTGCCTGAGTTTTCAAAAATGCTTTTGACAATGTCTTCTCAGAACTATCGAAAAGAGTTAAAGATGGGAGCCTTGGAACATGGGGTAGAACTGGAGCAGCAAAAGAATAGAATGGGTACTAGAGGCAGCAGGGTACCTCACTGCTTGTTGTTTGGGTCAGTTGTTTGTGTGTGATTTAGAGGATGAAGTGGATAGTGAATTAATGTTTTCTTTGTGATGTTGAGCTTTGTCTTTAGTGAGAATCAATGTCAGATTGTGAGAATTTACACATTTAATTTGCATGACTGAAGTTCTGTGCACATCTGCTAAAATTCTTCAAGTTATCTTATACATCTTGAATTTGGAGTGCAGTATAGAAAGAACTGAAAAATGCATGATTTTACTCTGCTCTGTGTTTAATTTTTGTAATGTTACTGGAAAGATATTTTACAAATGTGCCTATAGTTACATTAGATACATGTAAATTGAAAGCAAAAAACTGAGTAGGAAGCTGACTAACTGAGGTATTCTGAGTTGAGGACATTGGCTATTTTCTGCTTTATTGAGCAATAAACCAAGAAATCCAATTGGTGTTCAGTAAGAAATCCAGTGAAACTGCAGAGCTATATTATAAGAACAAATAAAAGAAAAAAATGCATTCTTGTTGAAAGCAATTTTGTACAAACTTTGCTTGTTTTGGTTAATAGTGCTTCACAATCGTCCTGCCTGGGCTGAGAACTAATGTTTGCTATGTGAATAGACTTGGTATATTTAAGCCATTGAAATAGAAATCACCTGGGGCATTAGGAAATAATTTTGAGGAACTGTAAAAATGATCAGTTATGCCACACAGAACTAGCCAAGATAAAGTACCAAGGGCAATCCCTTTTCAATTTTTGAGTATGCTAGTCTTCCTGACATCTACCCATCTATTTTTGATATGAAGCAAACTCTGAAATTGGCAGAATTGTACTTGTCCTGATTAGTGTCTTACAACATGGATGCCTTTTCTCTAACTGACAAGGCATTATTTGGGAGGATGTAAAAGTTTCAGTGATGTGGTAAATAACTGTTATTTTTTAAAGGAAACTGGGAACATATGTTCTTCCTATATTCAGTATTTATATGCACAAACTACCCTTTTCCTTCCACTCCCCTTTTTCTTCCTTTTCTCTCTCCCCACGGTAAAATCTGACTTCTTGTTTGCATTGGAAATTCTGTGGGGTTTATAATACCTGCAGAAGTTAGAAATAGTTAACAACTCTCAGCTCACCTAGTCTATCATTCTGCCAGTGTAGCTTGTTCCTTGCAGCACATTTTCTTGCTCATTGTTCAACCTACTTTCACAAGTCCCAAGCAATGAGGGTTCTACCACTTTGTCCAGGAGTCTCTTCCCCAATTTAATAGATTTCATTGTCAGATATCTGTCCACAGAGATTAAAGTAGCCACAAATCTCACCGCCTTCCAGACTAAATGTCAGCCCCATGTGTCTGCTACAGCTTTTCTTCAATAACTAAAAAGAGCGTTGAAATCAATACATGAGTGGCACAATGCAGAAGAAATCTTCATGCATAGGAATGGATGCACTGAAAGAGACAAACGTCAACCCTCAAAACTATTTGGGCTAGTGCTGATTTGATTGATTTGATCTAGCTTTTTTTTTTTTTTTTCCTTCATCAAACCTTTTAAAACCATGGTGATCATTATAGTTAAAACAGCTGGCTAGATGAGAGAGATAGACAGAGAGGCAGGAAGTCATAATAATGAAACTGGTTTCTATAACAACAGATGGAATACCAGCTATGAATGGATCCAAGGTAGGTTGTCTGCAGAAAGAACCCTGATTTTCCATGAATTGTCACTGCATTACATATCAGTAAGTGCTAAGTGGGAAAGATACTTGATACAGAAGTGGTGGTAAAGATTAACTCTTCACAAGGCAGTGAGTTTTGTAACTTGTAACACACAAAGCTTGTTTACTGTGTTATATTATAGACATAGTGCTGGTACAGAGACCCGGCTGTACAGATTGTTATGCAAATGTAGACCAGAAAGGTGTTCACTATGCCTTAAAAAAAGGGCATGAGGTGGCGACAGAGACTGACTGGAGCTATGAACAGATGAGGGCAATAGCAGGCCCTAATTTTTTGCTTACAAATTATTGTCTGTCCTTGCATTAACTGTATAATGGGACAGAGGAGAATGATGAAAACAAGAGAGATGTGTAAGCTTACAGGTTTATGTTATTCCATGCATGCTAGTTTTATACATTATGTATCCATGAGAAATTTACACTAATTTCTGTTATTCTGATCTGGATTTTGAGAAATAAAAGAAGTTAATAGTGACCTTTAAAAAATATTTGAAGATTTATTTTTAACTTTCTGCAAGGTCTTTAACTGATATAAGCCTTTTGATAAAGATATCAAAATATATTTGATATCAGGAAATAAGAAATTTGAAGTTGTGGCTGGGGCTCGTTACTGCAGTTTGCATTTTTTTAAAGTGAACTTCAGAGGCTGAGGCCACCTGCTGAAGAAAAATATAAAAAGATTTGTGCTGCATCACTTATATTGCCACTAAACTTTGAGACTATGTAGAGACATATGCCACAATAATAATATTCAGAACTAGTAAAATATCCCACATTTAACTGCAAAGTTTATCAGTTTATGTTGTGTGTAGTATGGCTTCTTACCTTTTCTTCTCATTTGAAATCTACTTCCACTACTTAAAGGACGGATATTTTTGGATGTGCTCTATGTTTCCACAAAAGTAAAGCAGTGGAATGATAAAAAAAAAAAAAACTAAAGGAAGCAAAATGACCTCCCTCTCTTTACTACCCCAATACAGATTTTTCATAATCACACATGAAAGAGTGTCTGCAAAATATCTTACTGTTGTCTCAAACAGGACAACTGATACTTCTAACTACTGCTTTGAAATTATCAGACTGAAATGCTAAGAGCTCCAATTCTCTGCTGAACTAGTGCTTCAGTACTTAAGCTATGAGAGGATGTAGGCAAAATAATTGTACTTTTTTTGATACTCTACTTTCCAGAGTACAACTAGGTTTGCCAGAACTTAACTTGCAGAAGGCAAGAGCAAGAAAGTAAAAATTTTCCCACTCTGCATTTTGTAGGTTGAGCTGCTTCAATTTCATTGCTCAGACTTTTCAGCATTTTTCTTTTGACACCTTCCTACTCTCCTTGCCTTGTGTCTGAAAACTAGACAGAGACCATATTTTCTTCCTTGCACTGTGAGATTCTTATTACACACTTGGGAACTGTAACCTAAAGAAAGCAGCAATTAATTATAAGTGTTTGCAGACTGGTATAAAAAGTTTTAAGGGTGAAAATAAAGCAATTCTGAGATACATTGTATGAATGAAAGGGGATCAAAAAACTCCCTGGGTATTCATTTGGAATCTTATGTTTAGAAAGTTATGAGGCAAATATAGAAAGAAAATTAAGAGTTAAAATAATAAATTGGCTATGCCAGTTTAATAATAAATGTCGATAATTGATGGAAATATTTGAAGTAATTTGGCTAAGTTTTTAAGGGTTCTCAAGAAAAATCCATGTGGCCATTGTGGACAAGTGATCCCAGACACAGAAGTATAACCATCATCTTTGGAAGTCAAAGAAATAAAGTGACAACAAAACAGATTTCATTTTTTTAAAATTCTGTAACAAGGACAATCTATCTACTGGAGGTCAATACATCTAGGAGTTGTGCAAATATTTGTTAGTAGCAGTTTGAGTATCTTTATCAATATTGATGTTGAAATATCTACTATGTTTCTGAAGATTGGTGGTGCCCAAAGGAATTCCAAATATTCCTTTAAGGTTATTTCAATAAAAATTTAAAGTATAATATTAATTTAAAAATAATAAGCTTGAGGGCTGATAAAGAAATGTGTGTGCAGAAATATATGACATGATAATTTGTAAAGGTTTGAATCTGTCAGCGTAAAGAACAACTTTTCATTTCCAAGATTTATTGTTTTGTCTTTAGCTCTCACTCCATTACTGTTTTTCTCTGCTACATTAACGCTGAGCAAGTTGTAAATGAAATAATGAAGTGAAGACAGGGGAAAAAGACTGTCAGTTTGGCCTCTTGATAGCTTGCTAAGTCTTTTCCTCTGCCAAGCCCATCATTGCTTTCACTCTTCGATCTCCACAAGTGTGCTCTTCTTAAGACCTTTGCAGCTGCTGCTGGTCAGCTGGTGACATTCTCAAGGTCCACATTGTTGGTATTGTTGAGATCTCCTTGCTTGAAGTATGCATAAACTTCAGAGAGTAAGATAAACCCCTTTCTCCTTTTCTCTTTGAAGTAAATATTTTCACTAACAAATGAGAAAGAAATAATCCAGGCTTACTGTAACAGAGAAGTCAAATTTAACAAAAGTTAGATTGTGTTGCTTGCATTTATTGGTACTTTTTTGACATCCTCTCTCCACTGGGAGGAAGAACAATAAATTAAGAACTGGAACAAGAAACTCACTCAAGTCCAATAAAGACAAATGATTAAAAGTGAACTTAAATGCAACTGATATTTTATATATAGTGTGGAGATAATGAAAAGGTAAAATGCAAGAGCCAAAGGTGTGCAGCTACATTAGAAAAAGTCCTGCAAAATTATCTCCTAACCTGTGCATCAGCGTATTCAATTGTGATTTTCAACACGCATCTCACTGGAACAGTGATTGAAGGAAAAAGATGTCAAATTACCCACATGGTTACACCTTTCTGTTCAGCTGTTAACATGTGAAAGTAAGTGGCTTTTTTATTAAAATAGTCCTGCTGTCTTGGAAATCAATATATGTGTGTATATATATGCATATATATATATTTATATTTATACAGGAAATTAGAGATCACTCTGGTGATGTTTAGGAGAGTCACAAATCATGACTGTTCCACACTTTAAAATTTTACTAGATTAATTCATTAGTATTGTACTTTGTGCGAGTGGTCAATTCTTACACAATATACTTCATCACTATCTATGTAAAGTTGTTAGTCTTTAGCAATTGTATTCTAAAAGAGCTGTGGGTATATAATATCACAGGGCTGTTGCAATAGATTGAGCACTGATGGCTATGGTTTGTAGTGGTTCTTAGTTGCAGATGTCAAATTAATCAGCCCTGACAGTCTTTGATGAGAGAAGTGCTTTTATTGTCTGCTGTGATTATATTCCTTGCTTGCATGTGAGATTCTTATGCCGTTACTCCTCCTCCACAAAGGGGGTTCTCCTATGCTTCTGATGCTGACTATCTTATTTTATTTTGTCTTGCTGGTCATGTTTGCTGTGCATTTGAGAAAGTGTTCTGGCTATTTGCAGTTCCTTGTGCTTCCTCTGGTAACTTTTTGTTACTTGGATGCCACCTGTCGGAAACTACAACCATCTTTGTCTGATTCATTGGTGATTGCATTGTTCACATACTTGTATGAGATTATGTCTGCTTATACCATTTTAGTATTACAAAATACTGCCATGCTATTGTTAATTACACCATTCTAGTACACTTATATCCAGTTCAACACAAACTAATATTAACAATATCCTGGTACCCATCTTGTGTGGATAGCAGAGGCCTCAGTTTTTATTGATTTTAGAGAGGTGTAGGAATTTATAAGAATTGGTCAGAACATTTTGTATGAATTTGTATTCTCCAGTTTTTGGACTGAGATGCAGTGCTTTACATGAGAGATATCAATGAATATTTGGCTGAACTTAGTATACAATTTGAACATGAACTTAGTATACAATTTTTTTCCAAATGCTTAAAAAAAAGAAGCTATCTTCCTCAAGGCCATGATCTAAATATAGATAAAGCAGTTATGTTATGTTAACCAAAAGTAACCCATGTGTGAAACTGGATAAAAATTAGTAGCCAGTTGTCCTGGTTTGAGGTAAAAGAGAACCAACTTTCTGTTCAGTAATTTTTCGTGCTAGCTAAGCCACTTCTAACCACAACACCAGTTGAAACTTTACTTGAATAAAAACAAAGTTAAAGAAATGTAAGTGTTATAACTTTAGGTGTGTTGCATGTGAAAACTGACTCTGAAGCTGTGAGGGGTAGGAGTCCCTCTCGAATACAAGATCAGATTCAAAGATTGCAAGAAAAGATGAGACAACAGAGGTGCCAACAGGACTAACAGTATGTTTCTGTGTTAGAAACAGAGCTATAGCTGATATTCCTGACATGTGCACCTGCACAATAGTTTACAAGGCTCATCATGTATCACATTGGCAGTGTAACTGAAGTGAGAAAGTAAACATGCACAATTACTGATCTCTAGTATTTTCCTGACATGCTATATTGTACTTCCTTATGCTGTCCATATATCATCTGAGTAATAAAAGATGATGATCTGTTTCTGGACTAATTATTGTATATCAATGTATTTATTGATCATTTCTGCCTCACGCATGCCAAAGTTACCCAATTTTAAAGGTGCCGTGCTCCGCATTTCCTTCTACCCCAATACAATGTGCCACATATGGCTAAAAACTGTTACACTTTAAAAGCAGACCGATCCTTTCCTACTACCAAATGTGCCCAGATATTTAAACTACTTTTGCAGTATCATAGTACATAAACACTATTTCTTTCCCCACAGCGTATGTAAAGAGACTGCATTAGTGTCTCTGTTTTCAGAGATAGTTAGTCATCCCTGGATACCTACAAGAAATGTACTTATTGTTATGTTCTCTGTTTAAAACTATTTTGATGTGAATACATTGCTTTCATAGAGCCATAGTTAAAATGAAACTTACCGTACAGACCCAAAATCTTCAACTCAAATAGTCTGTGTTGCTGGTCAGAGATGGCTAGAGAAATGGGCTTTGGCAAACCAATAGTTACATGAAGTAGACCAGTTCTTGGAAAGAATAAACATCAACTTTCCACATTCATTAGAGGCTCTGACTAGGGTTATTTGGGAATTTTTGTTGAAAAGAAACTGGAGCAGTGTCAATGCTGATTAAATTTTTTATATGAAAAAGACACTGAACTTTTCCTGAAGTACTGATACAGCCTTCTGTGTTGTTTGCCTACCCACCCACTCACTCCAAGATTTTAGTCTGTGCATTGGTAACAGAAATGCAGAGGGGAGGAACTTTTCCTTTTTAATTGCAAACAATTAGTTTTAGGTTTTTCTGGCAAATTCAAATATTTTTCATGTCAGCTGGAAAAAACAAAGATTAATTTTTTTTTCCTGACTTGAAGTTTGGGAAAAAAGGCTTTCACATCTTTTTTTTTTTTTTATACTCATGGATGTAATAATTATTT
Source organism: Scolopax mira (assembly GCA_004320125.1). NCBI lineage: Eukaryota > Metazoa > Chordata > Aves > Charadriiformes > Scolopacidae > Scolopax > Scolopax mira. Next base: position 29,957 of record BJBW01003360.1, read on the forward strand.
TATGCTTATCTTGTGACAGAGGGCAGAATTTGTCACTGTCTCTTTCAGAAGGGTAGCTAGCACACTAGCATACCCTCTGACTCCTGCTTCATATATTCTTTGACAGAGAAGGAACAGTGTCTTAAGTGGTGACATCATCTTATCAAGTTCAGTTTGATAGTCTCAGAAAAATATCTGTGAGCAGACCTTTTCTTTCTCCTCTTCATCCCTCCCTCCCTCCCCCTCCTCCCCTGTTATTTTTTCTCTCTTTTGCTTTTTCTGTCATTTTAATTTTTCCTGTTCAGTGCAAGATCAGTCTTTGTGTTAATGGCTACTGTGAGAACATCCTCTTCATAAAAACAAAAATATGCTCCAATTTGTAAATTCCTTTAAAAGTTACCTTTCAGATGATATCTTCCCATCATATAACCAAAAAATAAATCAGTAATTCTGTGGGTTATCAGTAACTCTTTTGAGTTATGCAGTGGACCAAGGAATTAACTTTTGTAAAAAATTCAGAGATCATTCCAATATTCTGCATCTCTTTTTATTAGAAATTATAGGAAAAATAATCAAAGAGTAATCGATAAACTTTTTTCTCCTCTAATATTTTAACCAGAGCTGGCCTGGTTTGTCTCTTTTGAAACTCTGGGCTTTTCATCTTTTCCAATTCTGCCTGCGCTTAACTGGAAGAAATAAATATAATTCTTATATATAAATACAATTAATAATATGTGCTTCAAATAATACAATGTTTCTAATTTTTCAGGAGACCCCAAAATAGCTGCTTTCTTTCTTTTCACTTGAATGATTAAATAATAAAATCAGGAAATGTGAAAGAGAAATCTGAAATTGTAAAATTAATCTGCAAAACAGATAAGAATAACAGTCTTTTTCACATATAATGCCTGACATTGTAAAGTTGTGCAATTTTGTTTACAGCTCCGCATGGCCTGAGATACATGTTTAGGCATGTAGGGATTGACAGCTTGTTACTTTGGCAGCAATCAGAACTAGGAACTTTGAAGCTGGGAACATATGTCTCAGTATATAGGATAAGTAATTGAATATTGGAATAAATACTTATAGAAAAGCTATTGCTGTTTTTTAAATGAGCTATAATATTTGCTCTTTTGAGGTGTTTGAATTGTGGTAGTTATGGGCTCTTAGTTTCACTTGTGAAGGCCTAGAATACACAGAAGGAATAAAGCTCTACTCCTACTGATTTTTTTCTACTCTGTATAAAGAAGTAGCTAAATGATGCTCTATGAGATCTTATAACCCTGGTTTTTGGTGTGACTCATATAACTTATTCACAGCTTTCCTCATCTGAGCTATATGGCCAGACTAAACCAATCTTGAAAAAATCTTTATATCATGGTACATAAGTGAAAGACCTCATTTAGTCATGGTGCTAAAAGTATTGCAAAGCAAAGAAGATAAGAAACACACTCCTCATCAATAGCTTCCACTACACTTTCCACAGCCTTTACTTAATTGTATTATGTCACTGTATCTAAGTTGCTTATCCATGCCATAAACTACATTTCCAAGCTAGACTTCCTCTAGCAGAAGAAATTTTTACCTACAATTATCTCTTAAGAATCCCTTTTACTGCAAAAGAATGCACAAACTGCTGCTAGCTCAGCAGGTAGCTGAGCAGAGCTCTGGGGCTTCACTTTCGAACAGCAGACTTTTTTAGAGACATGCAGATGATATGTCTTTTCCCCTTTCAGTAGGAAGAGCAGAATATTGATTACCTCAGTTATTTTTGCCTCAAAAGGAACTGTGTGTTTGGACTCAAGATCTAGTTTAATTTACAGCTCCTATTTGTAAAGGTTTCCTTCCTTTCATAAACTGTCTCTATAACTATTCTCATTTAATTTTCCTTCACACCATCTAGATCTTACTTAACCTCAGTTTCGTTGCATCTGTGCTGCCTCTTCCATTTATCATGCATTCATTCCTCCTCATTGTTCCATTCCTTTTTCTTTCATTGTCCAACCAAGTTCCGATAGGTTTATTCCTCTTCTCATTCAGTACATTGTCTAATATGTGCAATCTCTTCATCACTGTTTAACCACCTCCCAAGACAAAGGGATAGATGATCTCCTACTCTGTCCTCTTTACTTATGTAAGTTCTTAGTATGTTGTATGTAATTTCTATAATAATAATTTTGTATTTAATATCTAGGATAGTAAATAGGATAAGAGAATTACCTTAAATGCTATTTTAACGTTGCATGATTAAACATTGTTAAGAATGGATGTAAATAAACATAATGTGAAAGTTTTCTCTCCCAGCCACGCTGCGAGTGCGGAAAAGGTTATGCTTCTGTACGTTCTCCTGTGATTTTTAATTAAAGCATTTAGTTGTTGGCAGGTGTGTAAGAGTATTGTTAAGTTCGTGGCTTAATTGTTTATTCTCTCCTCTTTGTTATAAATTGAATGGATTTGAAAATCCATTAGTGTGAAAATAAGACTCAAGAGGTCTGTTCTATAAAAGTCTGCATAGGCAATCCCCATTCCTCTTTAGAGGACAAATGAAAATATTATTTTAAATGTCTAGTTTTACTTGCATGAAATATTGTCTTTTGCTGGAATGCAGCAAAAACTGCTTCAAGTCTGGAAATTTTAAATCTCACCTGGATTAGATTTCCTTCCCCGCAGGTTAAAATTTGTAGTTTTCTTAAAATAAAATAAAATATAATAAAATAAAATAAAATAAAATAAAATAAAATAAAAAAAAAAAGGAGAGTATTCAGTCTATTTGCCATAAGCCTGTGAACAGACCAAATAAAACCAATTAATATGATAGTCTCATAAAATAATAATAATGAGTAATAAGAGAGCTATTTAACATCAAAGATTAATCACCTAAATAGCCAAGTTAAACAGTACAGTTTGTATTACATCACTTTGGCAAATATCTTTCATTTGTGGGTTTCTGAAACTCAGGATGAAGGCCAATTTAACCTTAATTAGGGTTTGTTTTACTTGGCTATCTAAATGCCTAAGCTGTTGTACTGTAGACGTAGAGAGAAATGTGGATGGAAAAAAGCCCTACATGATCCTTTGGGTTTACCTCCTGCCAAACCAGGATTCCTCCCTCTAGTACTATCTCAGTTGCCTTTGCTGGCTGAGTTGGGTATGAGGCAAGGGATGTGCTTGTAAAACTTTGCTGTGGTTCAGTAGAACTCAGAATTAGGTGTTTTCTATCTTTTTAAGCACTTTTAAGCCTTTTTGTCCTTTTGAAAAAATTACTTATTCTTACCACAACTACCATTTACGTATCATTCGTACCTTCCTGGTACTGTGAATTCTGAAATCCACTTACAAGTCATATATATTAAATGCTTAAATGATCACAAAATTGCTGTGGAACAAAGTAATAAACATGAGTATCTATATAACTTTTGTGGCAACAACTGTTGCCATCTCCAAACTGAATAATAATTAAAAAGATCATCGTACTGCATGAGATGAGAAAGTTTTTCCTCCACACCTGGCCATGTGCCATTGGGATACCTGCCTTCTGGTCAGGATACATGAGGGGTGATGCTTATAGGCTGCTGTTGCCTGTGTTTCTGCTGTGGCACTGGAAATATGTGAGTAGGCAATTGGACATAAAATCAAATGAGCAAAGCCCAGATAAATTACTGTCTGATCACTTTTCATGCAGGCCAAGATATCTGCATTTATATAAAAAGTCTTGCATCATACGGGATGTCTGATCACTTTGCAAAGCATCCTTTAGGTGGAAGAGAAATTTGTGAAGACCGGTATTGACTTCAGAGTGTAGGAGGTCCATTCCTGTACTGTCTCTATTCCAAAAAGTGATACTAGACATGAGTCTGCATCTGACATGTTCCTAGAACTCGATAAGAGAACCAGTATGTGAATTATTAACCTAAGAGCCTCAAGGTCCAAATGTGGCATGCACCTTGTGAGAAGAGATGCTCATCAAGGCTATAACACTATATTTTCTTCTTTTAAGGGGCCATATGTCAGATTAGTAATAAAAAAGAAAAAAGATGAGACTGAGATTTTGTCAGATCCAGTAACTATCCTGAAAAAAAAAAAAAAAAAGGCAGCATATTTGTTTTTGCAGACTATGGCATGACAAAACAAAACACAAAGTAGTAGAAAGGTGAATCCTTACTGATTCCAACTTATAGGACTATTGCATATTCATCTCAAGGATTTTGAAATGTTTTATTCATTGCTTTATAAATAATACTAAGATGTACAGACATATTTGGATGAGCAGAGAGGTGAAGTTTTGCAATTTCTAACCAACCTCTGGTACAACTTCTATGGCTACTGAGTCCATTTGTTTTGGGCAGAGAAGGAATGGGGGACTTCTAGAAAGCCAAAACTAAGCATCAAATACCTATGCTGCACTTCTAATATTTTGTGTAATCCTGAGATATGTATATTTCTAACAAGAAGCATTCTGTCATTTTTCTGCACTGCACAGTGAAGTCCAGTGGAGTTCAGAGCAGGAGGAAAGGAGGACAGTTGGTGCTTTTGACTGAAGCTGTGGGAGTAGCACTGTTATTGCAGGACATATGTGGTGTTTCATACATTAGAAAAAGATATGCTTCTGTTAAATGTGCTTCTCTGAGTTTACTTTTTTAATTTTGTTTTTTTTTTTTTATAAAGATCAACATCTCTGAAGATTATATTCTAAGCAATTTATTGTATGACTCAGCAATTATATCCAATTTAGGAACTGAATGAAATATGGTTCACTATTGAATTGTCTTTCTGAAATTGGATTGCATTTTGGATTTTAGCATGGAAATCACAAGGATGATAAGATAGGCAATATGAATTAATAACAGATGCTTATTGGGACCTGTCTCATTTAGCTGAAATTGATTTAAAAATAAACACTGAAGAAAAATAAAACTCTTATGAAAAACTCTTTGAAAAACTATTTAACAGTGGCCTTTCAAATCCATATAAATTTCCTTGAAACATTAAAAAAAGAAAGTCCTGAGTGAAGGTTAAAATGCAATTTCTTGATTAAATGGGGTTAAATTCAAAAGTGCTGATTAATGTCACATTAACTTATGCTTAACTGATATCTAACATAGTCAGGCAACAGCTGTGTGGGGAAGGCACTTTCCTTCTTGTCCTCAGTATGCCAATTTCAAAGATTCCAATGGATTTCACTGCAATATGGTTAAGTGCAGGCAAAACTGATTCTGATCTGTGCATTCATACTGGGTTCACTCAGCATAAAGGATATTGTCCAGATATTGTTTGACCAAATAGATCCCTTTGTTAAGTTAGGATTTGGGCCTAATCAGTATAAAATTTTGCATTGCTATGTGTTTCCATGGTATTTGGATATGAAATCATCTGCTACTTTGAAGTGTCTTTATACAGAACTATATTATCTTTCCTTAATTCTAATTCTAAACTTTGTAGACCAGAGTGTTCAGAGTGTCATGGACTTACGTTGTGTAGTGAGCAATTAGGGGTCTTGAGCCCTGTTACTTTCTTAGTAATTATGTATGGTCAATGAGTTCCTGGGCAAAACATCCTTATGAAATTTTAATTGAGGGGAAGAACTGTGGTTATATTTTCAGCGTGGTGTGAAGGAATTTAGCTGCATGACTCCCATTAATGTTAATAAGTGTAGTTCACTTAAATGGCTGTGCATTGTACTGAAAATTTACCTCTTGGTATGCTTAGAGTAGAACAGTATGCATTTTAAATCATCCTTCCTTGAAACAAACTGAAAATCTAGTGAATATGGTGGTGGTGGGAAGGCATTCAGAACTACAAATCAAAAAAGAGCTAGAAGGAATCAGAGGGAAAACAAAAACCAAAGAGAGACAAAGCCAATCAAACAGCTGTAAAGTCAAACAGAATGTTGGACACAAACAAGGATGTTAAAAACTTAACAAACAAGACTACAGAGGAATTGCAAAAATGCATTTCATGAGGTCATCCTTGCTCAAAAGCATTGTGTATCAACAGCACCTCCTCAAAACCAGAAATTTCTTCTGCTGATGACTCTAACTCTCAGACTTCTCAGGTTTCTCCTCCAGACTTTCATGTTGGGAAGTCTAAATTTATATCTTCTTTTATTATTATTTCTTTTTCGTTGACACAAGTATTGGGAATTTCCCTGTCTCATCCTGTTGAAACAATCACAACTCATGCATTTGCATACAAGGTTGCAATGAGCTGATCTTTCAGTAAACCGACATGTCTAATCTTGGGGAGAAAGAGGAAAGCATGCTATCTTTATTTCCTTACATTTGCAGAGTAGGGTGATTTTGTTGATCATTTGCCCAAGGTGGAATTGCAAAAAGAGTCTGCAGCACAGGCCATATTTTGACCTGACTGAACTGGAACAGTAGAAGATCTGCCAGTTGTAAATGAAAAGCAAGATTGCCAGGAGGTTTGAGGGAGCAATTTTCTCAGCCAGGTTCACCTTTATAAACGCCAAATATTTTATTCATTTTCCATGAAACAGTGTGTATATAAGATTATAGTCAGAAAGGCCCGAGGGATCAAAACCCCCTGTTATTAATATTTGATATCCAATATTCCAAGAAAGAAAGGCTTAAGATTGTTCAACATGCCAAAAGATTCTAAAAGAAATACAATTCTAAGTGTGTGCTGAATTACTGTATGCTGATGTGATATTTATTGTGATGCTGCTAATCAAACCTGAACTCTATAATACTCTTCATGTTCCTCTGGATGCCCAGTATTGCTGAAGTGCTGCTCCACATTCTCTTTAGCACTTTCTTTAGAAAAAACCCAGAAGGTTCCTAGTGAGCAGTATGAGTTTGAATTAATCTGTTTGACATTTTCAGTTTTGAGCTCAAGAAAACTGCCTTGGGATCTCATTAAGAAGTTGTGAAAATTGCTTTGTCATTTGTCTATTGTTTCTGGCAGACAAGCTGTATTATGGTTTTGAATCACCACTCTGGATCTATTCTTTCTCTTTCTCATCCCTTGTGTGTTAATATACATGTATCTATATCTATCTATAGAGTGAAGCTGCCATGAGGGAAAGAGACATCTCATAATTAAAAACCAACCACACACCTCTGTGGCTGTCAAGGAAGAGTTGAATACTTCAAAGAGCAATGACTACGTTACATGCTTTCCTTATGAAAATGTACTATAGTGCTGTCTAGCTGGTATGGGGAACATTGTAGTTCCAATTTTTTTGATCTGCATTGTGGTTTTGCTATAGTGTTTTACTTAAAGAATAAAATAGACACCATAAGTCTGTGGCCAGATTAACACAAAATGCATTAAAAAGAGGTAGCAAATTGAGGAGTCTTGAGGGATTATTGCTTCTTTAAAGTTTAATCTATGTTCAAAAATTATCAGAGTAGAATTTTTGAGATTCCATGTTTGCTTAAATAAGATTTGTCTTCTATTTTTTTTTTTTTTTGTATTTTCACTATTTGTTGGGAATCTTAAGGTTTTTTATATGGAAAATTGCCTTCTTAGGAAGGCTTAGTGTCTTGTCTCTATGAGGGCTCAATGTAAGATTTTTCTATAGAAAGTAATTATAACCATTATACCTCCTGTTGTTTAATGTGCCTGTGTGTGGGCTTCCAGACAAAACCAGTAATTATTTTATACATTGAAGCATGGAGATTCATTGCTCTTTTAATTTTATTCTAGATGGCTTAGTGTAAATATATATACTATTTTTATTCATAAAAGTCAATTTTTGGGGTAGCTTACTACTTTCAGTAATGTTTGGTGCCATTGATTAATTATATGTTGTGTGTGCATGAACTTCTCCCCTGCCACTCTTTACCCTTTTCTATCAGAGTTAGTGAAATGGTTAAACATCAGCAACAAAAATAATGAAAAATGCTCTGTTTCTTATTAGTGAATGAACTCCCTGATTTTATTCTCTACTGATTTTGTCATGATAGTTTATATACCATATGTTTTGATTATGACTCTGCAATGCTTACAAATACCAAGGTATCACTATAATATTATCAAATATTTTAAGAAAGTGTATTTATATGACATACTAATTGTTCATCTTTCTGTTGCTATAAAATAATATCATCCAATGAAGGAAGAGAAACCTAATCGACATGAATAGCATGTACATTTAACAGCTCAAAACTACTTACAAACTTACAATTTTTCATGCAAAGAAAATTCATCTAAAGCTATCAATAATATATATTTTTTTCAAGAAAATAAACATAAATTTAATTAATTTTTCTGCATCTTTTGATATGAAAGTTATGTTTATAAAGCATAGTAATTTAAAAAAGTAAAACCGTAAATACTGTTATTCATCCCAGAGACTTAAATTTCGGAGCAATATTGATCTAACTGGTTCACTAAACAAATCATATGACTTGTGTTCAATAAAAAGAAAGCAAATTTAAACTATCAAAGGCTTCTAATAAGCTGTTGGCAAATATATTCCATATAACGTATTTATATTAAATACAAGTATTTTTTGAATATCACTACCTTCAACTATACCTGATCAATCCTATACACAAACAGCTGACTAGGACATTTTATGTGAAATAATTTGTTCAGATGTGGTGTTATTCTTTAGATCTGGCAATTTCAAGATTTTCTTTGTCTATTCTATGAGACTATAGAAATAAAATAAATCAACCTCAAAATAAAATATGTTTGCATATTTCAGATGCCACAATGAAAGAAATGTCAAATTAAAGATTTTCAAAGCTAAACCATATGTTTGAATTTGTCATTTACAAAGTATTGTGTTTTAAACAAAGTTCAATGCAGCTGCAGGCTGGGGAGAGAGAAGACAATACTCTTTCAAATCCTTTATTCTAGTGAGGTAAATCAGACATCCCTTTAAAAATGGAGATTTTATCCATAGTAATAGATAACTAAATTCTAAAAAAGTAAAATATTAATACATTGTGTTAAAGTACCAGCCCATGGTGTCAGTACAGTGTAGAACTCATAACAACATTTGATCTCAAGCTATGATTTTAGATCAGATGAAATTAATGTCCTCAGAGACTGTAACTGAGTGGAGTCAGGTGGGACTAATACCGTTTTTGCCACTTCCCTACAACTTTACAGAGTTAGTGATAAATGCACCTACATAAAACTATTTGTCTTATACTCCTGGGGTGGAGGCAGTGTTCTTATTATTACTTCTATCTTCTCAGGGACCTCATCCAATGAGGTCTCTTCATTTATAAAAACTGAACCACGTTGTCTTCTATCCCACATGCAGTATACAGATATATGACTTCTGTGCAAGGTCTCACTTCCTTGACTGTCACTTTGCTTTCTGTTGCTGTAATAACCTTAGGGAACATTCTTGTGTTTTGGTTTTTTTGTTTGTTTTGGGGTTTTTTGACATAATTTCCTAGCCTTGTTTATATTTGCCATTTTTTGGTACTTTTTTTTTTTTTAATATTTTATTCATTATTCTCTCTTTGCTTCATTTAGATTAGTCTTACAGAATCTAAAATAATGGTGTTTGGGGTTTTTTTCTGCCCCTTTCTGTTATGCTCTCTGAGTGTGGGAAGCAGCACATTCAGCTGAAGGCAGCAAATCCAGCGTGTGGCCTACTGCATAGATGCATACTAGTAATAAAATGCAATGAGGATAAGGGAGTACTGCATTCCTGCCAGTGTGCTTGAAGGCATTAAGACTGCTGCAGCCTTTTGTGGACTTAAAGCCTTGAAGCACAACTTCTTGTGTCTCTCTTCTAGTTTTGCACTGCCTGCTAATTTAGTCCTTAATGAGCTAATTGTAGTGGTGACCTCAAAAGGCAAGTTGGAATTCAAACACACAGCAATTCTTGTATGGGAACAGACCAGTCTTTGTTTAGTGGTGGCTTGTACCAGATGTTATAGAGAAAAGCACCAGAGGACACACAAATTTTGTTCACTAGCATTGGATTCTCTGGAGAATAACTACCTTGATTGTTAATTAGTTTTATAGTACACAAAGCAGTTAAATGCCACTTCTACTGTGATTGATTCAGTGCTGAATTGCAGGCAAGACCTTTCCTGTGATATTTTCACCACTGGTTCAAATGAAAAAGTAGGAAGTACAAAGGAAAACAAAAAGAGAATTATTCTTTTCTCTAAAAATCTTTATTAAGCCCCAGATACCTTCCATGCATGATAAATAAATTATCTGAGAATAAAATGTTTGAGAAACTTCTTGTTATAGCTGATTTAATTCCAGGTTATTTTTTAAATAAAAAATGGTTTGTTATTCCAAAGATATAGACACAGTAAGACAATATTCAGAAAAGTATCAGTGTTCATAAATGCAATCATGTAGGCTTTATTGTTTCTTTGACTTTGAAGTGTAAGCTTCTGTTGATCATTTAATTTGAAGTGCATTGGCATTATTGTCAACCTCATTCCCAGCTCCAGAAATCCTCATCTGCAGAACTTGTCTTTCTTAATCAGTGGAACTCTGATGAACTTCTCTTGGGGTACCTCTGCTTTTCCCATCCCCAGAATATGACCCAAGTCTTAAAAAGACAATTACAGAACAAATATGGGCATGGATTATGAATAATTCATTAATTATATTTGAAGAATATTCACATGTTTTTTAAAAAGTAAGGCAACAATGGTCATAGCCTTCCTGAAATATTTTCATTTCTCTATACCTTCTTTTCAAGTCATACAAGATGAATGGATTTTCTTTGTGTGGATCTTATGCAGGGTGAACCCAATCCCTACAATGGGTGGTGGCACTTTGTTTTGACAAGTGATGTGTGTTCTGCTGCATGAGAGAATAAAACTACTTCATTCAAAATACCCAGTGGTATAATGTCATGCCAAGTTCTACCACAGTATGTTTAAACCTTTGGCTTTGAAATACTGTTGTTCCATCAGATTCTTACTGCTCATCTATCTTCATCTATGTAAAGGCTTTATGTAAACAATTTATTTTCTTTTCCATTACATACCTATATGATGGCTTCTTTCTGCTAAAAGTACTGTCCCAGACTCCTCTTTTCTGCAATTGATAAAAAACATCCCTAAGCATAAGATAGCAATTAGCAAGCCAAATCTGTGATGAAAACTGCAGATGTATAAGAATAAAAAGTATCTTACATTCACCAGCTTGACATTGTATTATAAGGTCTCTTGTTCTGCTGACAGTGCAGATGCTTAGTTCTGTCCTGTGGGACTAGAAAATGTATAACGATTTGTGTGTATGAGATATTTATTTCTTTTGTTATCTTCCCATTCTTTATGCACGTTTTTTCTTAGTTGTTCATTTAAAAATCCCTGATCAGTTTCCTATATATCTACCTTTACTGACTCATTATGAAACAAAAGTTTCATATATTCATGGGTAGGTGGGAAAGTATATTTTAATGATAGTAGTTGTTTTTGTGGGTTTTTTGTTTGTTTGGGGTTTTTTGGTGGTTTTTTTTTTTTTTTTCACTCACTGGTACTCAGATCTGTATAAATGACTTTAAACTCCTTCCTAGATGTGTCTCTGGATAAAAACCTGATATCCTATATGTTTGTGGAAAAGGAAATAGAATATCTGAGCTGGATTTGTGACCTTACTAATTTTACAATAATTTTCCAGTGAAGTTCAACCTGTGTCTTCTAGTTAAGCTACACCAAGGTAAATTTTTGTGATTAACACTAGCATCATCCCTTCTTGTTGAAGCTTCATGACACTTCCTCTAATTTGCATGTGTGAAAGCAAATTTTTAGAAAGATCATCCTTGTTGTCATATTGAATCACCAGGCAGATACAGCAAACGTTTATCTTGTCTTCATATTCAGGGCCATCATCGATCGGGTCTACTTATCATTTAAATGTTATGTAAATCCTTGAAATTAGGCTAAGGTTTTGAGTCTGTTTTGTGCATAGCAGTGAACTCATCCCTTTCAAATGTACATTTGAAACTAAGCACACCCTTCTCTTTCACCACATTATGGGGAGATTCAGGATTCAAGCTTCAATCCACCAAGTGTGTCCTTAAGCCTCACTGTTGCCCAGGTTTCCTAAGATTTGTAGAGTGCTATGAATGGTTAAGGACCAAAAATTTGAAGTACTTGATCATTTTGATTAATGCATTTGGACATTCTGTCTGGTGAGGATGAGTGGAGTGTCTCCTTAGGGTGTAACAAAGAATCTTGACCTTTGCGTACAGAGAAGTAACACTGACATCAGCTCAAAAAAAACGGAGCCAGTCTTCTAGGCTGGAGTGAAGTCACTGACTAGTGTCTGTCCAGAAGGCAAATTACAATGAAACATGATACTCAAAAGAATTAAAGAAGCTGTTAATTTTAGATGTCTACAAGTTTTAGTTATGAGAAAGAACTTAATTATCTTCAGTTGAATTAAAGGGTAGAAAAGAACAGCTGTTCTCCTGGTCTGGTGGGATTCAGAATGAAACTTATAATGTTAGAGTAGAACATTTGGGAATTTTAAACAGAAAAGAGGGTTAACAGAAGTAAGGGATATATGGTGATTACTACTTACAAACTATCAATAGTTTGTAGAAAGGAAGCAGGAAACACAAAAAAGGATATGCTTTCAACATATAGGCCCAGATCCTGCTTGTGATAGACTTTATGTTGCTTGCAATCCCAAAGACTGAAAATTTAGTTCAGCCTCTGGAGAAAAAATAAAGTAAGTCTCAAAGCTCTTCTGTCTTCTAGTAGTTTGTAACAGCTTAGTGAAATATCTTTGCTTGTCCCAGTAAATGGGCTGTCAGGATGGGGGATGTGACTGCCACACATTTGGCTGGGAACAGAGTTATCAGCATGTGCATGGTTTCTTCCACATTCAAAATGAGGGAGCAGAAATAATTCTACAGAAATATGTCTGCTACTTGCAGGTTTGTAGAGTTTCCCAGACAGACTTCAGCAACACTTTTATCTGAACAAGAGAGAAAACTCAACACACACAGTCTGAGAGTGAAGCTATCAAAAAGAGCCTTCCAAAATCCAGTTTACAGAAAAAGTGTGATATTAATGGCTCAGGAAATTAATTATGCTTTTACAATATTGCAGTAAAAACACCATTGGCAACTGGCTATGGGAATGTTAATCTGGGACACATTAAATTGACATTTTAATAGTTGTGATTTTGGCTATGAAATATTGAATCTATTACAAATACTTTCATGTTGCAAACATGAGCAAAGGTAGTTCAGTGCATAGATAAAGGGTTTTGGAGGTTTTTACCAGCATAAGCATCACACAAAGTTTCAGCCATTAAAACCTAAACAATTAACATGTGAAAGGCTAGATCTTTGCATTTCAGATAGAGTAATGCTACATCTGAAGTGCTGGTCTTTGGCAGTGATGTGAAAACCATTGTGCTCCCAAGACCTAGATTTAGGTCTTAAGGAAGGTCATTGCAAACCATTGTCAGAAAGGTGTATAATACATACAGAGCACAAAGATTTGGGGACTATCTCTGTATTGTATGTCATTGCACATTTTACTTTTATTCCTGGGAAGACTGTCAGAAAGTCATAGCCAGGAGAGCACTGCAACAAGGAAACCATCATTGCAGATAGCAAATTTGTCCTTGGATCTAGCCTCAGTACCACTTTAGTTGTAGTCTTAGCAAAAGACTCCAAACACATTGGACAGATATACTCTTCCAATGTACAAATTTTATAACAGAGACCATAAATTTAAATGGTACTTTTTATAGCATATATTTATAAGCACTTGCTTTGCTATAGGGATTAAATAGCATCTTCCCTCAATGTGTTAACTAGCATAAAAATCTTGACACTCAGTAAAAGGCAAGAAAAAATCAGGACCTTATGAAAGGTGATGAATGACTCTATGTTGTTAATTTTAAAAATATAATAGCTTTTTTTAAAAGGATCACATCAAACCAGAATCAACTTAAATTTTTGATTAAAAAAAACCAAGCCCCAAAACCCAAATCCTCTGACTATGTACTTGTAGGAGCAAAATCCTTTGAATGGGAAAATGTTTATTTTTTCATCCCCAAGTTTCCTCACTCAAAAGCAGCCTCTAGTTCACAAATTATATCTTCAAGCCCAGGATCAAACTGAGTCAAGTAGCTAGTAAAACTGGATGTTGCTGTGAGGTATAGCTTGTGCTGCACAAAGATTTAAAAACAAAAGCAACAAAAAAAAGAGAACCCATAAAAACTTTTAATAATTTGATAGCCTTGTAAAAGCTTTCTATAGAAATTAACTTTTAGGACTTTAGCATTTATTTTCTCATAACAAGGGTGAATCGATTATTGAATGGTCGAATGCACACAGTGCATATTGATCTGTTCATGCGTAGCAGCTTTCTCCCAGCAGGCACCTTGCTGCCTGTAACATATTTTAAATAGGATTACTACTCATTAAATTACAATGACCTGGAGCAATGGTCAACAAAAACGAAATTGCCTCAGTTCATCATGGTTTGGATCACTGCCATTAAATTTCAGTGGCTGTGTTTCCCTAGAGTAGATAGACCTGAAGAATGTATATGGTTGAATGCTTCAACTCTTGGATTTAATCAAGTAAAACTAAAAATTTCATACCTATATGTGGAAGTTAAGGAAGTCAAGGGATTATTTATTGTAGTTTTAGGTCATTTTAAAACTTGGTTTAGATTAAAACATAACAATCTTCAGCTGATGTGATACACAGGTTCCATGCTATGCCCAGCTACGTTGGCTTCTGCACACAGGGGACTTTATTTGATTTTAGGCACTGCTGTTCTCGTGGTTAAATCAGACCAGAAACTTCCAACTAGACTTTTAGACCACATTTTTGTTTCTTAAATTTACAGATTAACACAGAAAAGAGGCACAAAAGTCCAATTAAATATACAGGTGCTGGATCAAATAATTCACAGGGGTTTTGCTACTTAGGGTCCCAACCTGAAGGGAAAATCAAGCATTTTGGAAACCAATGTTGTAAACATCAAGTAGAAATCAAATAAAAATGTGTCTATATTGAAATGGTCACCAGAAAATGGGTGCATATTCTATTCTCAGTTACAGTTTACAGCTGCTAATTTGCTCAAAATCCAGTTTTGGTAAATTTAGTGTGTATTTATGTTTATAAGACAATCAAAGGGAATTCTTTACAGAAGGCAAAACCCACAAAAAAAGTAATATATCAACAACTGTAGTTCTACATTTTGGTGCACTACTCCAGTTTTTGGTATTCTGTTATACCAAAATACAAATAGGAGTATTGTTTGGAATTCACTAATAGCTCCCAAATATCTGATGCTTTTGTTTAACTGATGTTGACAGGACTTAGTTTTTAATTTAATGTAGTTAATAGTAATTTATACTTTTGTAGAAATACAATGCAGGTATATTACCTCAGAGACTTTCTCTTGTGGAAATTAATACCATGGTCATTTATGACATGAGTAAAATATGTGTGGGGGTGTGCTGGGTCTGGTGGGGAAAGGGTTAATTGTTCCCAGGACCTAGCAGGGACACAGGTATTCCATCCCATTTAAGCCACGCCCAGGGGGAGGGGCCTAAGCTAGCCGGGGGGACATAAAAGGAGGAAGTC
>BJBW01003361.1:0-38763 GCA_004320125.1 Scolopax mira
TTTTTTGAAGTATGTCCATCCTTCCTGGACTCCTATATCCTTAAGGGCATCCTCCCAAGGGATTTCGTTTAACAACCTTCTGAACAGATTAAAGTTTGCCCTATGGAAGTCTAAGGTGGGGAAGTCTAATCCCTTTTCTATGGATTTCCATTTCTTTTTTTTTTCTTTTTTAAGAACTTTTTGAGAACTTCCCAGCATTTATCCCCAAACTGTGTGTGAACAAATCACTTGAGCAAAATGGTCAGTTTCATTTTACCCATAATATCCAGGTGAAATCAGTGTCAAAAATGTACATTTGAAATTCTAATGAAGCAACACTAGCTGCTGACATTTCTCTTAATTGGAGAGATAGCGAGTATTATCTTTTTCATATCAAACTGCCCTCAAATGTCACTAAGGATATGGCTACTTTAGTTCTGATGTATCAGTTTGACATTAGAGTCATCCAAGTGGGCTGCATTTCCAAAATCTACTTTGGAAATGTCTAATGAATCATATCTTATTATGTTTTTAAATTAAGTTTCTGTCTGACCTGTGCATTTCATAATATGTAAGACAGAAAAAATAGACTGTACTACATAGCTGTACTATGTGCCATTTTATTTACCAATTCACTATTAGTCTTATTCCCTGAAAAAAACAAAATAACATGAAGAAGCAGAAGGACTGCCTGTAGCGAAGAAACAGTCTTAATAACATTTCTCATCATCACTGATAAATATGCAGTATTAATATATGAAAACATGAACAGAAATTTAAATTTTGTAAAGAAAATAAAAATATAAACCCTAGAGGTAAAATAAAATGTAGAAAATCCTGGGATTTTCAGAATAAAACAAACTGCAAAAATTATAATGTAGTTGATGAAAATCATAAAATAGAAAAGAAAGATACAAAAAACCTGAACATCCTTTCTATGTGGGCAAATTAAAAAGTTGAAATTAAAGACTCTCACTGAAGGCAGAATTAGATCTTTCATTTATTCATTGTGTTAGCCAATTTATATCTAACTAGGTGGTTTGTTTCTGCGGCTTGTCTAACTGTTACTGTCTTTTCATTTAATTGTACATTAGAAAAAAAACTCTCTCCTGTCTTAGATCATTGTTTAGCTTGACATACACAATACAATAAATTTCTGGGTTCTTATAGCTGCCCCTCTAGTATTTATGAGTTAAACATTTACTAAATATGGAACAGAATTGTTAGCACCCTTTGCCTTTAATTTATTTTTTTCAATGTCATGCTGCTTACAATTTTGAATAACTGCTTTTATGTGCTGTGAAGAACAGTAACTGTTGAGTATTGTGGTTTTGTTCAAATCCTATTTGTTGTTATGGAAACAACATCCCTATTAAGCTTCCTGCTGTAGATTTGCACTATAAGACATTATTTAAAATGTTCAGCAGCAAAGGTAGAAGAATAACATAAATTTAAATAATACTTGGTTTGACTATTACTACTTTATAGCCTTAAGATGTCTTAAATAGAGAATACAACAGACAACTCCCCAGTCTTCTGAAATTGAGTTATTTTGTAACATTTCACCAGTAATGGATTTTATATATTTTTCAATTGTTTTTAAAAAATGCTGTCTCTACTTTCACGTGATTTCATGTCCTCCGGATTGTTTCAAACTGTATAAAAGAGCAGAAACAACAGGATGTGTGATGATGTGATTCAGTAAAGACACCTTAATTGTGACGAGGAAGATTATTGATACATATTGTTGACACTACTATTTCCTTGTGGAAATTACTAAGACTTGGGAATTTACCATAAATATCCAGTATTTTTTTTAGGATAAAAATTACCAAATTAACTTACTTTCCTTTTTTAATTAAAAAAATAAAATTTGATGGCTACTGCCTGAGTAGTGTATTACCACATATTAGTGTCTAGGTCTCCATCTGGAAGAGTTTGCATTCTGAGCCTGCCAAATAAACATAGATGAGGGGATAATTAGAGTGCACAAGTGATAATAGTGACTGATGTTTCAAAAAATTTTCTGTGTGTGTCTGGAGTGAGGATCAGTTTATATGAGAATCAGTTTAGAGTGAGAACCTAAAAATAGAATCATCAAGGAAGCAATACACTACATATAAAAATAAATGAGAATGGAAAAAAAAAAAAAAAGAAGGAGCAAGTAGCAGACTAGGGAATAAATCAGTGTGGAAACTGTTTAGAAATAGTGAGTTTGGCCCACAACCGGTTACCTGTAAACCCAGAGCAGAGCTCCAGAGAGGAAATGAGAGCAAGGGTCTTAAAAGATAACAGAAAAAGGCTTGAGAAAGTAGTAAAGATGGTCAGGAAAAGTTTAAAAAATAATATAAAGCTGAAGTTTATTTTTGCTGCTCAAGAAAGGTTTGTACAGACTGCAATAAATATGCGACAGAAGAAAAGCTTTGACTAAATCATAAGGGTTTTCTGAATATCCAAGCTCCATAACTTTGTCCTCTGCTCTTGACAGATGATTTCTGTGTCTATTTCTGCGGACTTCTCTCTGTGTCCCTCATGTATATACTATTCTGGGTTCAGAATTATATTAACTGTGGGCTGAGTACTAACTTCCATTGTGTGCAGCCATTGTCTGGATTCATTTACTATAATACTAATTCAGATTTACTTTTTTTAAAAATCATTCTTGCAAAAGAATATCAAGACTACCCAGGAGTAAAGTGAATCCCATCAGGAGGAGGCAAATCATATTAATATTCCCTTTAATATAATAGCAGAATTTTAGGCAGAGGTTCCTAGAAACCTTGAATAGTCTCATCTTCTGTATCAACATGTTTTGTGCAACTCCGCAAATGAAATGAATGTTTCTCTCACTGAGGAATTAAAATAATATAGCCTGAGATAAAAATTAATTCATTAATTGTAAGGTATAATTTTGGTTCAGAGACTATGCAATCGTGTATTTTTTATATATACGCTAAAATGTATGTATCTATTACTGCTTCATTTTACCACATTGAAAAATATGACTCTGTCAAATAACAAACCTAGCAAATTCTTATCAGGTTTGATCCAAAGGACATTGAATTGGGCAGAATAACTAATTTTACAAATAATTATTTGAATTAGGTCCTAAACAGCTATATTTCATGATTAATTTTATGATCACTCTTCATTTGGGATAAAGAGACTGGTTCAGAATTTTAAAAATTATCTTTTGGTTTTTGAGCATTTAAAAATCTATATTAAAATATAATAATAATTACACAGGCAACATAATAGAAAGGGAAAATGAATAGAAATTGCTAGTGAAGCTAATATCATATTAATGATCTTGTATACTGTTCAACAGTCGCTAATTGAAGACAAACATGTCATTGAAATACAAAGAAGGCTTGTACTATAATTTGAAATAGTGCCACTGAAGTGCTACAGGTGCGATTATATAACTTGATTTCTTCTTGTAGTTTATGTTTCCCAGAGTTAGGCTGAGGTTGTGAGCAGATTACTGAGGGGTAACAACTAAGTGTAGTCTCCTACTTCTTTGGGGTCTAGGCTAAATGAGTTTCGTACTCACTCCACACACTGGATATCATTGATTAATTTAAGAAGAAATACCGGAACAAGAACAAAATATTATCAAGGAGAAAGAGTATGCTATATATATATATACATTATTGCCTTCAGCTCTAACAGATAATACAATTCAGACATTAGCAAGGCTATTATGAATTTAAAAGAACAAAATGCTGGAAATAAATCCTATCCATTTATGTCTGTGGGCACTATTTCAGTGTCTTATGTCACTGAAAAATTTATGTGTTTTTCCCATGCTTAAAACTACAGTTATTTCACTTTCATTCTTGTTACGGAATTAACTAACAAAGTAAAATTATAACAGAGGTAAAATTTTTTTATAACTAAAGGTAAACTAGGTTTGAATGGAGTGAGCTTCATTAAGCTTCATTGAGAGACCACTAGTCTAGCTCTATTTACATCTTAGATTAAGATGGGTAATCCCGGGCTTAAAGTGATAAAGATTTTTTGAAATGAAGACACAGTATATACTATTTTATAATACACATTTTGAAACTAAGTACAATAACTGTCATGATCGACCTCTACTGAAAAGGAGTATTTTCCTTTGTGAGATTTAAAGAGAAGTTGAGTATGCATTGTGGTTTCATAATTCAGTACTGTGCAGTCCAACATCTCATAGTTGTTTTGTCACTGAGAATCTTATTCTTGTCAATTGCTTTTGAGGTTTACACAACATCAGATGTTCCAAACTCTTCAACAGAGAAATGTGATTCAGAAAAATATGTGTAATGAAGGGAAAAGGGAAAATAGGCTACAATATGTATTCTAGCTATTTGTTAAACTTGACTCGTAAAACCTACACAATTATTTTTAAAATAACAGCTAAAGCTGCCTGTTCTGTTTTTATTCTGATGGACTGAAGAATTTTCTTTGGAGATGTCAAGCTACTAGCTTCATAATATTCATATGGAATACTCCAACAATTGTAATTTCATATTTAAATCATGTCACATTCATCTACTGAGCAAAACGTAATGACTGACATAGTCTAAAATATGTCTTTAAACAGAAAAAGTATGTTTGTTGTCTAGTATATATGCAAACATCATGATCTTCAAAGAAGTTCTATACACAACCACATCAAGATGTACACATGAAGTACATAGTGTTGGTACACTGGACCATAGTTTGGTCCATTGTGCTAAAACACGTTATCCTACAAGGTAAAAATAAACCATTATGGGGAAATCATTGGTGTAATAAATAATGCACAAAAACTCTCAAGTCCCAGAGTCCGAAAGTTCTGACTTTTAATCTAAGTTCTTAACAAACTGGATTTCATATTCCTGCATTAAAGCCATATAGTATTCTGTTACCACATTAAGTTTCTTTGATATTTGAAAGTAAATTAAGGCATTCTTTCTCTTTCTGTTCCAGTAGAACTAATTGGATTAAATCGAGCTAATGAGCTTAATACACACTAATTGGTGTAGACAAAGCACTAAAGAAAGCAGGAATCTTTTTATTTAAATGATCACAGTGGCCACAGAACTACTTCTTTAAAAGGTCCCTTTTCTGTTAAATCCTGGATTCTAGACAGAGATACAATATAAGTTAATACCAAGAGAGATCGTTTAAGTGCTGTTATTAAGGAGGTTATGATTGATGGAGTTTGTAGCTGGTGATGTGCTGCTCAGTGAACATCAGCAACAGATCAATATCACATCTGCATGGGATTATAGGGACTTCTGACAATAGTCATGTGGCGGAAAAAAATGCTTACCTGTAAATTGACATGGTTGGTTAGTTACTGTTGTTTACTGAATTCTCCAATCTTCTTACCTCCTCCACCCTCCAAAAAAAGGTGACCATTTTTCCTGTAAAATAGTGAGCTGGTGTGCCACTTTGTCTCCCATCTCTTTCTCTCTTCAGTCTAGTTGGAGTTTACCTGCTGTTGTCATTTCCTCATATTAAAGAAAGAAAGCTTTTGATTTCAATGCAGCAAAGGTAACATTGTGATTGTGTTGGATAATTCAAGAAATCTCACCACTCCTTTGTGATCGCTTAAAGCTTCTTTCAGTACATTTACTTTTCTGGTTGAGCCTGTGGTAACAAAGTTGGTTAGAAGTGTTGAGTGCATGCCAAATTATGAAAACAGTATTTTGCTACTGGTCTGAATTGGTGATTCCAACTACAATGAGCCAGAGAATATCTCCTTGTTTTCCCTTTTCTGAGAAGGCTAACTGATGTATCCTGTTTTGCATAGAAACTATTTCAGCAGCTCAGTTTGCAAATATAGGTTGAAATCATCAAGTATATGTACATAAGTACATTATTTTCTTCAGCTGGGTAAATGAAACATATATATTGCTTTTGAGGATAAGATCAAGTATCCTCCAGAATGGCCTATTTAAACAGTATTGCATGAAGCAATATGAAGAGATTAATAGCAGGCACAGTGAAAAGTTATTTTTTTATATATATGTATAGTATCTTGAAAAGGATATAGCAGCATCACTTCCTAATGTGATAAATCACTCTTTGTGTGGCTGGTTTAGACCCACCCTTTAGCGTTATACCTTTTAAACTGATTTAAACTTTTGCTCTGTTACTTTGATCTCTATGGGACATTTATTTTGATCTGGTAAGCTCCTCAGGTCCTAGCAAAACAATTAGAATTAAAAAAGAGGGATTATAAAGGTATAAAATTTAGCAGGAATCATATTCTTAATATGATCTAGAAGGACATTTCTGGTATAAGATTTACTTATTAAATTTGAATAATTTCAAAACTGAGCTTCTTAAATAACATAATAAGCTCATAAGCAAAGTTCTTATTCAAATAGTCAGATTATGTACATTATTTGAAAGTTATTAAAAATGCATCTGAGTTCATCTATAAGGATTTAGTGACCCAACACTAAATGGGGTCTCATAAAATGTGCTGTGCCCTCTGGAAATGTTAGCTCCAGACTGTGATTTGCAAATTGTGATTTGGAGAGCTTGCTAAAGTGTATGTCCTTGAATTTTTAATATTGCTGTGCAAAGCTATCTTTCAGACATCAGTTGGCTAAATTTGTTTCTTGTGTCTCTCCTGGTTAGAATGTTACAAGAAAAAAAATTGTCAACATTTTTTGCATTTTGAAAGTATCTGATAATTCTCATGTCTTACTTGGCTTCATGTTGAGTCTTAATTTTAAGTTCATATTTGAAAAAGAAAAACACGGGGAAAATTTACTTCTTTAAAAGGTTAATTTTCACAGATACCAATGTATTACAGAAATAAGCACATTTCGTTGATCAAATAAAAAGATATTTATATTTATTAAAAACTTTGGTAAGGCAGCTATGTGTGCTAGCCTGTGTAGCATGTGTATTAACTGCTTGTTTCCTGAGCATTTTACTTTGTAGGTTCACTAGCTATACTTCTAACTATTAGCAGGTAGCTGCAGTCAGCTGGAAACGGCACTTTTCTTCGAATCCATACTAAATATTTGTGGTTTCTGATGTGGACAGATCTCCCAGTTAGCATTTTTTCACTAAATTTTGTCTATAAATGAGAGATTTCACTGATGGCTATTTAAAAGTTACCTTGGAAATGAGCTTTTGTTCTTTCAGGAAAGCTTTTCCTCTAACAGAGTTATTCACTTTGTTCTAAATGATCCATTTGATTAGGAAATATGTATTGCAGAAATACTTATTCTTTGATGTAGTTATAAAAGAAAAAATCTCTGATCTTCTATTCTAATGGCACTACACTGTATGTAAGAATAAACTTGTATGAATAACATTTTGTATTTCTGAAGTACTTTGAACTATTTTAAAAATGGACTCTCTAACTCTCACAATGGTTTCAGAGAAAGGTAAAGTTGCATAGATTGAATATTTAAATGGATAAATGAAACAAAAAAATTAATGATATTCTGTTCAGCCATTACTGAGTATCCTGTTAAAACAGTATTTATTTTTTTTAAAGTTAGAGTGAGCAGTCCAGTGTAATTAAAGTTCAATTTATTTTCCCTCTCTTCTTTCTAAGGACTTTTGAACTTTTAAAAGTGGTTTTTAGTGCTTGGACACTCTTCTATTCTGCAACATTACTGTTTCTGTAGTACCATTTATAGGCTCATTTTGGATGCTAGTAGTACACTAGAAATCATGATACACTACATATTCAAGCAACCTGTAGTAAGACATATAAATGGTTGGTTAAAATAGGTATGTCATCAAATTTACCAGACTTGCTATTAAAGAGATGTTGCAGTTGAGTCTGTGACTGCAGATTGCATTCACCCACTGTGATTCAGTCAGTGCCTCTGACCCAGACATCCTCCAGACCTAAGATTGTATGTGTTCTCCTTTAATGTGTTAGCTCTAGTATTTAAAATGGTACTTTGCAGAGTCTGAGTTCCTTTCCTCCTGGATTGTAATGAACCAGCACCTCCTGGTGCAAAACACCACCTATACTAAAGCATTTAAGGCGCCCATGGATCCATCATCCTTGTGCTATTCTGCACATATTCCATCATCCTGAAAACTCTGCAGAGGGTGAACCATCCAGTCTACCTGGAATTTTCAGAAACAAAATTAAAAATGACACTTACACTTCTGCTAGGCAATGTCACTCTGCCACTAGCTTTATTTCCATAAACAAGCATTAATTAGCATGATGATTAGCAGAACTGGTCAGAATCCACTTTGTGGTTTTATTAGAAGTCAGCTTGTTGAAAGAAAACTTTGTGTGGGAACTTGTCACCTAAGCAATTTTTTTAATTAAAGGAAATGGAAAACTTTAAAGTATTTTCAGAATGAAATAGATCATTTAAAAATAAATAAATAGATAAAATCCATACCAGGTTGTCATTTTCATTCTTGTTAAAAATAAAGTGTATTCAAAATGGAAATAAAATATTTAAAATACATACTTAAGCTTAATGACTGGACTTACTGCTTTCCACAGAAAAGAAATCCCAAACACAAAATGAAAAATGGGGGGAGAGAGGGGAATTCACATTTTTTGCGTGTTTATTCCTTTATGTCTTCCTTCCTCCATTTAGACAGGACCAAATGGGAAAAAACTTTTTTTCAAACATGAGGTCAACTAACTACCTGTTCTATGGTAATCTACCTTTTTCACATAGAAGTGTTGGTTCTGTTTTACAAGGTATCATAGAGTATTTCCCTTGTTTATAGTCACAAGATTCTACTGAAAAATTCTATTCCATATTAACTTATATCGGGAACAAAATGACAAACAGAATACGTCTTAATACTTCGCAAGTTTTGTGTTGCTTTTGTCACATTATAACATCAACATAAAAAAGTACCATAAACTGTATACCAAGAAACCTCACTGTGCCTTTTCAGTGTTGTGTTTTAACTCACACATTTTGTGGTTTTATTTTTATGGTTGATTACCCTGCATCTTACTCTCAGCTCTTTTCAGAAGTAAGGCTATGCAATTTGGTAATGTAACCTTCTCAGGTTTAGGGAGTAACTCAGGATCTGTGCACACCGAGTTAAACGCAATTCAACTTTAGCCAGGGTTATGACTTTGAAAATGGGAGCCCAGAAAATGACTAGATTTACAGTAATGTGACATTGTGGTTGCTGAATTTTCAGCAACCTGTATATTATGCAAACAGCCTTCTGTCAGCTCAGGAAACAAGAGGTCTCAGCAAGCAAGAATATGTTGATGCAACCAGAGTTAGAATTAACATTTCAAGGTCTTCCAGAGACAGTATAGCTTCAGTAGCACAACACACGAGAAATAACAAATTAAACTTTCAGGATACTGCAAAAGTGGCTCTCAGAGGAGAGCTCAAGTCAAATACAAAAAGATTCCTAGCAGACAGGAAAGGGATGAAAATGTTACTATCAGTCAAGGCAGATAACAAGGATGCAGCTGGCAGTTTGCTTACTGCAATAGAAACTCTTGCCACCATTTTAGAAAGTTAAGAGATTTTGGGGAAAAAATTAACCTGTAAATGAGAGAGCATATGAAAAGCGCTCCTTATGTCGCAGTATGTATTACCCTTCCTAAGCACAGTGGAAATCTTCCAAAAAATATCTGAGACACATGTATGCATTGTCACAAGGACACTGTCTTTTTCACAGAAGACAAGGACAGTTTTTAATGAGATGACTTCAAAGAAAAATATCATATAGATACGTCCTTCATGCACCTTGGACTGACCATACTTTTGACTTCATTGGGCGGTGCTTAAGGCACACATAAACAGAGCACAATATTCACAGCATTCAGAATTTCTGTCACGGCTTTTTCCACCTTTGTTCCAAGAGTTACCAGTGCTCAATCAGTCTATAAAAATGACTAGAGAAAGCATACTTGATGGTCCTGTTACAACATTATCAACTTCAGCAACAAGCCTCTGGCAGTATTTAGAAATTCTTACTATGCATCACTACAGTCACTGTGAGTAATTGAAGGTTAGTGGTAATATAGTATAGATGAAGTAAATTATTACTCTTTTTGAGTATGATTTAGACATATCATTGTTAATATACCTGTCTGACATAAAGTTTTAGGTAATGAGGCATTTCTGAGTTTCCAAAATCCCAACTAGTCATTATGCTTTGGTAATTTATACCATTGAAAACCAAAATATTGCTTTTCAGGGTTTTTTCAATTGTTATTGTAGTTTGTGTCCCTATCTGAACCATGGTGTCCCCAGATGTAGTTGTGGTCCTTATCTCTACTACCATGTCCTCAGATGTAGTCTGCACCTTGGTCTCAGTCACGGAGTTTTCAGAGGTAGTTTGGGTCCCTGTCTTAACTAAGCAAGTTATGAGACATTAACGAATGTATCAATGACAACTTCTTTCTCCAAGTGGTAGAGGAGCCAACAAGGAGAGGAACTTTGCTCTCACCAGGAAGGAGGCACTAGTGGGGAATGTCAACCTCAAGGGTAGCCTTGGTTTCAGTGATCAAAGTGTTCTGCAAAGGAAGAAACCATGAGAATGAAGAACTGCCTACTGTAAGTGAAGATCAAGTACAAGACCATCTACACAATGTACACAAGTTCATGCAAGCTGATGAAATACATCCACAAGTCCTGAGGGAATGGGTGCATATAGTTGCTAAGCCAATTTTCATTACATTTCAATACATTAAGTTCTGGCAGTCTGGTGAAGCTCCCACTGATTGATAAAAGGGAAACATAATCCCCTTTTTAAAAAGGGAAAATAAAGAAGACTCAGGAAGTCTAGGCTGCTAAGTCTCACCTTTGTGCCTGAAAGATGAAGGAACAGATCCTCCTGCAAAGTTTGCTAAGGCACATGGAAAATATGACAGATTTGGTGACCACCTATGACAGGCTTACACAGATGCTATCTACCTGGAAATATGCATAATATTTGAGACTGTCCTGCATGATCTTGAAATTAGAGAAACATGGATTTGACAGCTGGACCACTCAGTGGCCAAGGAATTGGCTGGTTGGCCACACTTGAAGGGTTGCCATCAATTGCTCATGGAGACTTATGATGAGTGGCATTCCTCAGGGATTGGTACTGGGACTGGTGCTGTTTAATAGCTTTGTAAGTGACATGGACAGTGGGGTTGAGTGCACCCTCAGCAAGTTTTCTGACAACACAAATCTAAGTGACGCTGTTGACACACAGGAGGGAAGGGATGTCATCCAGAGGGACCTGGAAAGACTTGAGAGGTGGGTCTACATTAATATTATGAAATTCAACAAGGCCATGTGCAAGGTCCTGCGTGTGTGTTGAGGCAATCCCAAGCACAAATACAGGCTGGGCAGAAAGTGTATTGAGAACAGCCCTGAAGAGAAGGACTTGAGTTTGATGAGGAGCTCAACAAGAGCCAGCAATGTGCATTTGCAGCCCAGAAAGCCAACAGCATCCTGGGTTGCATTAAAAGAAGCATGGCCAGCAGGGATGGGGAGGTGATTCTGCACCTCTACTCTGCTCTCATGAGACCTCACCTGGAGTACTGTGACCAGCTCTTGAGTACCCAGTACAAGCAGGACATGGATCTGTTGGAGCAGGTCCAGCAGAGGGACACAAAGGTGATTAGAAGGCCAGAGTACTTCTGTGAAAACAGAGAGATTTGGAGTTGTTCAGCCTGGAGAAGGGAAGGCTCTGCAGAAAACTTATAGCAGCCTTCCAGTACTTAAAGGGGACCTACAAGAAAGCTGGAGAGGGTTTTTTTACAAGGATACGTAGTGACAGGGTAAGTGGAAATGACTTCAAACTGAAAGTGAGTAGATTATATATATGAAATAAACTCTTTACTGTAAGGAAAGTGTTCAAGGACAGGCTGGATTTGGCTTTGAGCTACATAGTCTGGTGGGAGGTGGTCCTGCCCAGGGCCAGAAGGGTGGAGGTCACTTAAGGCCACTTCCAACTCTAATCATTCTATAATTCTCTGATTCTCTGATCTCTGATAATTATAAAATTGATTTAAAATCCCAGAATGTGAAATTTCAACATCATGTTACAGATGAATGTATGTGCAGATTGGTACTATTTTCATATATACTATTTTTCATATATATTATTATATGTTCATATATTAGTATATGAACAAAATAAAGGAGGAAAAGACTTCTAAAACTTAGTTTTTCTCAGATGAAAAAGTATTTAACATATACACTTCAGTCAGCAAATGGGTATTCTTCTAGGAATCATGTGTAAAATGACTGTTTTCTGGGCAACTATACAGAGATTCGCAGACAATACAGTGTATCATTCAGAGGAAGCAATCACTTTAAAAGATTATGTTATCCAAGCTGGAGGCTGCCAGGTCTTGTCCACATATATATGTTAATTTAATGTTCTCTGACAATTTAATAATTAAACCAATCTTATAACATGGTAAAAATACTAATATAAGTGGAATTACAAATGAAAATATAATTTTAATAAAATTTATAAAAATAATATGCATTTTAATTTTTTTCATAAATTTTTCATTCCAGCTGTTCTATAATGCAAACAAACCTTGAGATAAATAAAAATATTTTTGATTTGGAGGCCACTTTCCTGTGTTTTTTCATCTTAAGTGATGCTTTTAACACTGTTTATACATTAAGCAACTATTTTTTTTCTATTTTTTTCTTTTATTTTTCTGTATTCTGGATTATAGGCAATTTTAAAGACCAACTTGTATGTTTTTTTAAAGTATCTGTTATAGTAGTTTTTCACTGAACTAAATGTTCTTTGTCTCTACATATAATACTTAATTTACTGATTCACAGTGTTTCACTGACTGGATGCAGTTGACTAATAGTCTTTAAGTCACAAAATACATTACTTTTCGTTTAGACATATCCTATGATAACCATGGTTTCTTAAAAGTATTTGGTTCTTGATACTGCTTTGTTTTTTTTTTTTTTCCCTTTTGTTCAGCATACCTTATAGTTTAGCAAAGACAAAATGAGTAGTGAGAACTTAATATCTTAAGTATCCTTTAATCATTGAGTAAGACCCATCTGCATTGTCGATAGAATAGTGAAGGACCCATGTTGAGAAGGATATTTAACTACAGTAAGGTTTATGTTGGAATGCAACATTTTTTTACATAGGAATTTGTCAAAACTGAATAAATAAAATTAAGGTCTGACAGACAGCTACTAAACATATCTTAAATGCAAATCTATATTCCATCTTCAAGGACAAATTTATCCTCTTTTCCTATTAACTGTGATCTATAGTATGTTACAAAATAATTACATGCTTATGTAAACAGGCTTTTTCCTTTACAATCAAGCTGAAAGTTTTTTACTTTTCTGCTTGCTACTGCAATTTAATCATATTTGACAGCTCTGCATTCAAAGATATTGTCATAGGCCCTTAACAAATAATATTTAAGGAAATACTTGTTCAGCAGAAAAAGAAAACCCAATAAATCCAAACTCTGAGCCTCAAACACAATACACTCAAACACAAATGTGTTCAGTAAAGTACTTAGTTTGTCTTCAAAGTTTTTACTCTTATGTTTTCAGATACAATTGTTACACTGCTCATAATCTCATTTGAATTACATTGGCCTTTAATCCTATGTGAGACTGCAGCTCGTGGATTAGAGGAGTACTACAAGCCATTAATTACTGTCCTTAAACATCTTTTGAATTATGGATGAGTGACATTTTGAATTCTGCAGTATGAAATTTGAAACACTGATAGCTATTTAAGTATTAATGATGTATTTAGTCTTTACCAGTCATGTAATGACTGACTAGAGGAGTTAAAGACTCTTAAACGTTACAGAGCTTAGTGATTTAGTGACAGCATATGATAACTAGAAATCCATGAATGACTCCTTCATGTCACTTCATTTTGAAAAAATGGTACTTTCCTCAAAAACATTTTGACGCTCAATACTGAAAATGAAAAATCACAGGTAAAAATGAAGATGGAAAATGTTTATCTGGTCCTTTTGCTTCCAACAATACATTGCCTCTACTCTATTGCATTTCTTCATGCTGTACCCACATATTTTTAATTGTCTCAAGAAATAATTTCTTAACTTGGTTCCTTAAGAAACAATTTCACAGGCTAGTGGTTCTCAGTGTCAGAAAGATTTTCTAGTTATTTAACTTAAACATTCCTTTCCTAACTCCATCTCATTACTCCTTTACCTACCCTAGGCAATACACTAATTGACTCTTCCCTCTCTTTGGTGTTTATATCCTTCAAATGTTCGAGGATGAAACATTAATTAAGCTTCAAAATGTTCTTAAAACAATTCCTCTGCTTTAAATGGTACTGTGTGCTCATGACAGTGTATTCAGATTTTACAAGATAAATATTTATGAAAGACCAAATAAAATTTAGTTTTCCAGAGCATGCTACAAAAAAATGTTAGCTACTTCTGTGACAGTTATTGTGCAGCTCTCAGTGACAGCTCAGTTAGTTGGAATATGTCATACCAAGAAAGAAAATGTTTGCTTAAAACCTGAGCTTATTGAATGCTTCTTTTTCAAACATCCCCCTAACTTCTTGAATCTCTGATTATGAATAGCAATTCAGGACTGAACTGGAGAATTCATTCATGGTGAAGTAAAAATAATGAGAAAACCAAAACAACAGCAAGAATAGGCTAGTAATTTTCATGGCTAATGCAAGAGTTAATAGCAGAAAAAAATGTAACTGGTTTTTAAATGTTAAAATTCTAAGAACTGAAGTGATTATTTAAAGTTGATCAGGCAGAATTATGAAACCAGGAGCAGTAACAGAAAAGATATGATAACTTATAAAATAAAACACACATTTGATAAATGTGCATCACATATAAGGCACAGCAAGTGTGCATGCTGGGGAATTAAACTAGAAAAATAATACTACTGAACTAGATGCCTAAAAAATTTTAAAAAATTCAAGGAAAAGGAATATGTAGCATGTACAATGAAAGAACCCATAATATAAAAAACTTTTTAAAAGTTACTGGGTGAGAGAAAGCATGAAAATGTGATTAGGGAATGTAAATGTGATTAGGG
Source organism: Scolopax mira (assembly GCA_004320125.1). Lineage (NCBI taxonomy): Eukaryota > Metazoa > Chordata > Aves > Charadriiformes > Scolopacidae > Scolopax > Scolopax mira. Next base: position 14,976 of record BJBW01003361.1, read on the forward strand.
AAAGTAGGGAACATTCCCTACTTTAGGGAATGTTGTCTCTTAAAACAACCTTAAAATAAATACATTAATAAAAAAAAAAAAAAAGACAGCGAGAAATCTGTAGGGAACAATGGTCTTTAGATTTATTTACTATGGCATTGAAGAAATTAGATAATACTTTTTTTTGATTATTGACCATAAGATAAACACACAAATATAAGAAAAATATTTGTTGTGAAGAGCACTTAAAACATAAGTATAGCTTTGGAAGCATACAATCAACAAACTAATGACTTTAAGGTTGGTGCTTGTCCTGATACGTTCTCTAGAGATGAGTTTTTCAGTGAATATGACATGTATCTAGGAGAAAATGAAAGACTGGAAATATACAAGTGTGTGGGAGTATACCATAATGATGGCTAAAATTTAAATTTTATTAATTATTATTATTAAATATTTAAATATATGAAGACAAAGATGGGCAAGTGTAATTAATTTAATTTTTATAAATGTGTTTTCCTGCAATTTTTGTATCTCTGCTAATAGACACCATAAAGATATCCAAATAAGTAATACATCAAAATAGAAATCTTGCTTACATTAGACAACTGACAATTAGAGGCATGCATGTTGTAAAATTTGCTGCCTCCCACTAACTCAGCTAAAACCTGAAAGTTCTTACTCCTCCAAAATTGCTTATTCAATTGATAGACTGTTATTATTTTTTAATTATTTTTTTCTTAATGCAATCTGTATGTACATGCTGAGTGAGTAAAAAGAAGACTAGTAATTTCATATCTTGGGTAAGTCAGAGTAGGTTATGAAGACAAACTAAGTACTTTACTGAACACATTTGTGTTTGAGTATGTTGTGTTTGAGGCTCAGAGTTTGGATTTATTAGGTTTTCTTTTTCTGCTGAACAAGTATTTCCTTAAATATAATTTGTTAAGGGCCTATGACAATATCTTTGAATGCAGAGCTGTCAAATATGATTAAATTGCAGTAGCAAGCAGAAAAGTAATGGTAAATGGAAAAAATAATATTTAGTATAAAATTATTTATACTAAAAAAGAAAATTTTACATAGCTAGTGAGCTGTTATATCAAGAAACTAAGGAAGGGTATCTTCTTTCAGATGACTTCTGAGCATCAGAAACTGGAAGAGAGTAAATAGAACAGGTGTTTCTTTACTCTGTCTCCATAACACAGAAAGAAAAAATGAAAAACCCCAACAGATGTACCAGGAGGAGGAAGAAGTTAAAACTGAAGTTTGTCTGGATGAACTGTAAGAGCTTATTGAGGAGAAGTATATGGAACCTTAGTAGTAGAGATGGCTATTACCACAGTTTTTGTTGGTTTTTTTTTTTTTTTTCCTTGGGGGGGGAGGTGGTTTGATTGTTTGTTTTGTTTGTTTGGGGGTTTTGTTTGTTTTGTTTTGTTTTATTTTATTTTCCCTAGATATGGTAGTCTATGACTTAAAATTGAGACTCACATTCACTGAGATATAGAAAAAGAAAATGTGTAACATTGAGAAGAAACAATTGTTTTGGAATCCTGTCATGTAGTAAAATGAAATTCATCCCCACTTGTGCTCAGACAGTATAGGTCTGAAGTTCAAGGTGTTAATATTATGAACACACCTTCTGCCGACCCCGCAAAGTACAAAACCACATTGCTATATTCTGAGACTGTTTAAAAAAACACTTAGAATATAATATACTGCACCAATGTTTCTATTGTCAGATAAGGATGACTTGATGACTGTGAATACATTGTGTGACAAATGGAAAAGAAAAATATTTGCTAATATTTATAAAGACAGAGAATTAATATTAGCACATTTAGACAATTTGGCAGTACCAGGGACACATATCTGACTGTTCAGCTACTATATACTGGGCTACTATGAAAGAAGTTTCTCAGGACAGGTGCTATAGGTATTTTGTGTCAAGACAATTAAGAAGAGAGTAGTTACACATAAAAAGCTGCCCTTAACCGTCTTATAAATGATTGTTATTTGACCAGCTCCCTTTTTCAACTATTTGGAAAAAAAAAAAAAGTCACTCCAAACAGCCTTACACCCAACAACTTTTTCACGAGAGAGACTGTTCAAGCTGATGGCTTTAACTCAAGTTGGAGTTTATCATAAGATGCTGATGAACTTAATCCATTTCAAGGAAGAGCAATGTGTACATTAAAATGTAACGTGTGTGTCTTACTGTTGAAACACATCTTATTGCAGTAATTGCAAGCATCTGTCTAATCTGTGTCTGCCTATTTCCTTTCATGTTTTGCTGTAATGATGTCAGACTGTCCTGTAACTAAAAGTCTGTCATTACAAAACTGGAAAAAGGAAAATAATTTTTAATCCTGTTGTTATGTATTTTGGCTGTGGAAAGAAATATCTATCAACAGAAGTAAAGTCTTACATGTAATTCCTTAAGAATGCTATGCGTATGAGCTGCAGGGCTTGACCACTGGATGGTGTTACCTTGTCATGTTTTACACTTGCTTTAGACAATTCTGTTTTCCCTGTTTATACATTGTACAAATATTATTTCTTCTCTTTTTGCCTCTTCCTGATTTTGTAATCACAGTTTGACTAGAAAACATTGCAATTGTTATAGTCTAATAATTTTTTTAATTGCACGATCACTATACAAGCAGGCTTGCAAGCAGTAGAAGTTACTTCTCAGGTTTAACAAGAAGAGTAGGTACTGAATAAAATAATTTTCTGATAAACACTATTCTTATTCCACTAGATCTTTAACCAATTCAGATAGTCATACAACATTTTAAAACAAATAAATACAAAGCCCTGCCGTTCAATGCATGAGATAAAACCCAGCATTCTTCTGGGAATCTCATTGTGACTGTTGATGATATATAGTACATAGTGCAGGAAATGTAGGTGGTCTGGATAATTGGTGTCTTCTGTACAACACCTTCGGGACTATAGTGGGAGAGAGAGACTTAGGTCCATGTTCACTGCACAGAAGATATTGGCCACCAAGCCAAGTAAAATTTGGTTGTATCTCTGATTACTTGAGTGTGGTATTTCCCCTCTTGTGCTGGTAATGCCACTGAGCTACAAAGCACTTGACAGGCTGCTGCTGCTAAGTATGGCAGAACTACCTAATTTTAGTAGCATCTTTTCTGCCTGTCTTTTGGGTTATTTCTGTGAGCTGACAGGTTGCAACACTGCACTTTGCCATTTTTTCTATAACTACTGTTTGTCCCTTTTTATTTGCTGGTTACTTCCACCTGAAAAAAAAGCCACAGTTACTGAAAGTATGTGATTTGTGATCACCATTAGAAAATCTATCACCATGCTTTAAGTGTGAGGCGTGTATACGCATATTTGAGCACAGATTTAATGACATCCAGTCATATATTAAAGCTTCATTGGAGTTCTGATTCTGATTTTATTTAATATTTTCCTTTCTATTTTTATGCACCTTTTAGTGCAATGATATCAGTTAATGTTACAGAGGTAGATTTTTAGAGAGAATGCATATTACAAAAGCAAAAGTAAAGTAAAACCAATAAAACAACAACTGTTACCCATGAATTTTGTACACTCATAATCCACAGGAGCTACTTTCTAACAAATGATCAGTTCCTATTGAGTTCTTTATTTAGGCAGAAATCTTCCATTCAATTAAGCCATGTGTTCCAAGGGGATTATTATTCTACATATAAATCTGTTAATTCATGACAACTGCTATAGCAAAGCATTAAATGATATGTATCGTCTTGCCTTTGTGAAAACAAAGCACAAGGGTTTCTTTATTTTCCCATTGAAGTAAAAAAGACAAAATAAAATCTGATTGTTTTTTAATGAAATCTTATTCTTAAAGAAAGATTAACAACTGGTTTTGAGGGAAAATTAACCTGAATTACAAATAACACAAGATCCATATTACTGAACGTTTAATTTTAAAAAGAACGCCAGACCATTCAAGAAAAAAAGCAAGTAACAATTATGTTTTGCTATGTTAACATAGGGCTATAATACAGGCATTCAGAGTCTGGCCTACCAGAATTACCAAAAATCTTTTTCACTGAAGTAGGTTTAGAGCCTCTGTTTCTCCCCTATGTAAATTCCTGACTTATGGATGTCACACCTATGGGAAAAGCTTGTTAATTGTGGAAAGGTTTAGTTCCTTAAATATTTTCTTCATTCTTTGCTGAGAGATTACATGATTTTTTTTTCATTGTGCATTTTTTTACAAAAAAAATTTTATTAACTTATTGATTACTTGAATAGTTTTCTTGAATCTTTTCCAATTTTCCAAAGATGTAACACCAAAGATGGATGAATATTCCCAAATGTGTTTCCCATGTCTATGTTTGCATTCCCTGCTTTGGAGAAGAAAGGATGCCTCCTCCTCCTTTTTATTCAGATCTCTTTGTTCATTGCTTACTGCTTTTTTTTTTTTTTTTCCTGAGTATTTTGGGCATTCACTAGATTAAAGGACCTATAAAAGAACAGAAGTTTACAGATTCTCTTGCTGCTTTAGATACTGAAGCCTGCCAAGAAAAAGGACAATGTGTGGCTCCAGGATAAATCAGGACAAACTGCAAACACTGAGTCTTCAAGTATGCTGAGATTCTGCTAACATGCTTTTCTACTGACTTTATTATATATATATATCAGCATTATACCCAATAAAAAAAATAAACCTCTCCAACTCTGACCATGTTCTCTAAATGCATATATTTCTCATCCCCTATGGCTTGGTATTATTTGCACTCCTTTCTTATATCTCCAGGGAAATATTCATACTTCAGAAGCTCACTTCAAAGTACATTAAAAAATAAGATAGGAGATCTTATTCTAAACTAACATCCTATTTGTGACATGAATGATGACTTCAGAACAGGAGAACTTCAACTGTGCAGTAGAAAACCGTACTAAAAGTTACAGAGAAAGCAAGCTATGTCTGCAACTTATTTTCATAAATTACAGTACCATACACACAACTAGCAGGAGTATGGAAAAAGGAGTTTTTTTGCTGACTGTGGTCAAAAAGAAACTTTTATTTTTCCTAGAAAGTAATGGGGTTCAAAGGTCTGTGCAAAATCTTATGTCCTGATGTGAGAATTATTGATCACATGTATCTGTACAGTCTTGGGTAGTATGACTTGGAAATGTTAGTTATCATCCCCTGCAGCTCATAAACCTGGCAACTTTATGTAATATTATGGATTTTCATTTACTGATACATCTTGTTGATTTTTTTCATGCATATAAGCACAAACAACTGATACTTCCAGAAGCAGGGAAAAAAAGAAAGGAAAAAGCACTTCTGAAACATAGATATTCCCCCACATATCAATAGAATAACTCTGTGAGTTTGAAGATGATGTTTTTCCTGTGCTTATTACAAAGTACTATTTTCTGCAACCTTAGGGGTAATTCACAAATAAATGAGTTCCATGAGGGAAAAAAGCCCCACCCTGGGAAGCCCTGGAAATAAAGGATAGAAGATTAAGGAAAACTTCAGCTCTTAGAAACATGTTTTGCAAACACTAAGCAAACAGAAGGACAGTTATGTTTCCCCTTTTCAAACTTATTGAGGAATTTTGAAAGGTCTTGTACAGTACATCAGAACGAAAAGTTCTTTTCAACACAAAAATTCATTTTGTCATATGACAAAATGCAAGTGAGAGTCATTCATTTACCTGGAACTAGGCAAGCACGTTACATTATACTGTATCTTAGTTGGGAATATAACACAAGAAACTTTGGAAAGCAAGTGTTTATCATTATGAATTATACTATGAAGTATTTGTCACTGTCATTGGTTCTGAAGGTGAAACAAAGCACAGGCAGGCTTTGCCTGTAGCTGGAAAAAAGGCAGGGACTTTTTATGGGCTGCCACAATCACCACCTGATGTAGGAAGAGCAGGTTGTTGATACACATGCATTCCACAGCATAACTGGTGGCGTGGGCATGGTTCTAAGCATATGTGCTTATAAGGTGTAAGTCAACTCCGGGCTACTCAAAGTATCCTGAACTATTCATAGTGAAATCACTTACTTTGGGATAAGAACATATTTTCTCATGGCATATGAAGGCAGAAGTGGCCAAGTGAAGTCAGAAACCAGCTGTGGTTTCCTGCCATTCCTGTACCATCTGCTGTGACATGGGTGCTATGCTACTGTGAGAAGCAGTGATATGTACATTTTGTATGGATATGTCAGGTAGATTGTGTCTCTTTAACTCACTGTTGAAATTATCACTGAAATAAATATTCTTGCCCATGCATAGGATTTAGAGAAAAGATGCCACTTAAGCTAAGTAGTACTATTTTTTTTTGTCAGAGGTTGTAATTCTGAGAAATGACAGAAACCTTGAAAGTATTTTATGTATGAGTATTTTACTCAAATGTCTCTGTTGCTTTCTGAAGCAAGCCTTTCATAGCTAGGACCATCATATTTCCATTTGTGAAACAGTGATTGTGCTAGCAACCTCCAGGATGAATATGGAATTTAAACAGTATCATCCTGCTTTCAAATACAGGTGGTAAGTATCTCCCCAGCATGGTGTTTAATGGCCTTTTAAGTACTGGGCCTTAAAGCCCAATATGCTTTGGAGTGGCCATATTCTATGGTTGCTTGAGAAATATATTTCTAGCAATTACTTTTCTTTGGGTTCATAAGAAAGCTGCTTTATATTTTGCTACAACAGCCTGTGCTAGAGCTAGAGCTCATGGAATTCCAGACTAGCAAGGAGTTGGCAGAACAGATTTTCCTAAAGCTCAGTTTTCTTGGTCTCAGTGGTAATCTTGTTGGAATAGTTTTAGCAATGGGATAAAAGCAGTTTTGTTCTAAGCTCTACTTTAGCCTTTTCTCATCTATTCTGATTATCAAGACTGCTGTAGCATTGCTTAAATTGTGCAGAAAAAAGCATGCCACATAGCATGGATACTTTAACTATATTAAAAGACAAATATTACTTAGAAACTTCCTTCCTTTTGTTTGCATTTAAGTAGTTACAAAGCATACACAAACATCCAAAAACTTGTCTGATATTTTGATGTCTGGTGTATCAGAAAAAAAAAAAAAAGAGAAGAGAACTTGTACATAGTTTTGTCTGATGTAGTATTTTTGCTTTTGCCATAGGTCAAAATTCATCATAGGTCATAGGTCATAGGTCAAACCATATGCATCTGAGCTGTTAGTCAATAAATGTAAACCCTTCAGCCAAACCTTTGCTTGGAAAAAAGTCGTAACTCTATGAAATCTATGTTTTCATGGGGGAAAAAAAAAAAAAAAGATAAAAGGAGAAAAATCAGCTAGTGATTTAAGAAATTTGATTGTCTGCAATTGCACTGAAAAGGATACTCAGAATTTCAAGCATAGCATATTTTTGTTTATAGATTAAAATAACTAAACTGCTGCCTTTATTTGCTACATTCTATAAACTGCTAAATGTTATGAAGTAAATATGTTTAGAGCTATGTGTTTGAAAATGCAATTTTCTTTTAATGTTTAAAGATTAGTTTTTGCTTGTTTCTTTTAATTGAAACAATACATTTTAATGTTACAAAGCTGCCACTAGTTTATTAAAAAAGGTAATTTTAGTCTGTAACAGGGAGCCACTACTTTGTGCGCTATGATTGTTCCTGGGATATACAAAGAGAAATACCCAAGAACAAGAGAAAACAGGAGCTGGAATTGACATTGTTCATATTATGTTTACAGATTGCATGATTCTGTTTGGAAATGGACCACAATAGCTGTTAAGTTTTTACAGTCTCTGTTTTCATGATTATTAGATCATTGCATTTAACTTAAACCAATTTAAGTTTGTATTAGCAAGACCTGGTGATCATCTCTCACCTCTGACCTTTAGGTTAATGAGAAGTTCCTCCATGTAATTGCTCTATCTTAAGATAGCAGTGTGCTGTGTAATCTTTATCACTGTAAAATGACATTTAAAGTTTGTTTTACATGAGCAAGTAGAATAACATTATTTCTTCAGTGAGCAATAATTATCTGCCTCCTAGCTGAAAATACATGCTGTGGATAAATCATGTTCATCTGGTAGACTTTGTTTGTAAGACAAGTTAATTAAAAGAGGAATGTTGAAAAATATGTCTGCCCACTGAGTGCTGATAGAGTAATATTATTACTTTACAAGAAAACATTCTGAAAAAAATAGTTTTTGCTCTGAAGATATGGATAAAATTGAAGTAAACATAATGCTTTTACACTGTGACCATAATAAAAAATGCAACCATAAAAGGAAATTTTTATTTGTTCCAATGGAATGAGAAATGCCTAAACCACTGTGTATTCAGTTGGTATTTACATGTGTTAACATAGGCATGAAGTACTGACCATGGTAAATACATTTTTCACCTTGCAATTTTCTGTATATGATAGTGAGCTACACATTAGGTATTGTATATGTGTTTTTCCTTTCCTGCTTTAATTAATTCAGCTATAAAAAAAAGATACTGCAATCAAACTATGAATATTTTACCATTCAGAAAAGTTTTTTATTCAATATTTATTTACCAGGACAACATTCTCTGTATGACAATTTAAATTTCAAAGACTGTTTGCATATATAGCATAGGACCCACAGATTTTGATCTGCTATGAACTGACACTTCAATTCTACTTAGGGTTGAAAGAAGGATGTTGCCAGCACTCTTTATTTTGTTTTCCTTGTCTTATAAAAACTTTACAGAGTATTAGTTGCCTGTTCTGTCATTAGGAAGAGAAGTTAGATTAGGAATTTTGTTTGTGTATGTCTTTTTATACTACATAATTCCAATACTAACTAGCAATTGTATTCCGTTTTTTTTTTTTCTTCTTAAAAAAAAAATTATATAGGATAGCTCATTTTTTGCTAACATTAATTTACCAATCTCAAAAGTCAAGAACAGAGTATGGAGGCAGGCTTCATCTAGTATTTTGTCCAAATTTGCAAAGAGACTTAAAATAACACATTTAAGAAAAATATTCAGCTTATATTTCCCAATATGTTTAATTGTGAAATCATTAAAAAACATCTCTTTTTAGATTGCTCTTGTTTATTTATTGTTTATTTTGTTATTATTTTTACAGTAACTAGTAAAAATTATATTGCTTGTCATTGACCTATGTGGCATAATTTTACTTTTCAAATAACAAAATACAGCAAAGATACATGATTTATATAAGTAACATTTCTTTTACATGAGGTGGAATTCACAGTAACAATATAATTGATTGATATATAGTGACTCCAGACACACTTCAAAAAAAATTAAAACCCAACTCCGTTATACCTGAGAGATAATTTCTTCAAATTTATGAAATAACTTTGCACTAAACATATTTGCTAATGTAAGATATCTTTATAAGCTCTTAAGACCATTCATTTATTCTATAATAAGTTAACCTTTGTATGAATTTAATCTACTAGCGGCGAGAAAGTTACAAATAGAATCTCATGGTAAAAACATCTATAACTGCTTAGAGAATATATTGTAACACTCATATATGCATGTTTTAGGAGGTCAAATATATTATAAGTTGTTTGTCAGAAAGAAGGATGCAGATAATAGGATTAAATATAGTGTGGAAGGGAATCAAACTAAAAATTATAAATAATGTGCTTATATAGAGAAATAAATCCAGACTGCTGTTGTCAATGCAGTTAAAATAGTGGTTTAAGGGTTCAATATAACACTTCTATTTCAACAAAATGCATGAGTTTTTTTTCTTCTCTGAAATTCTCAAGATACATACATCAAAGATGGAATTATTTCCCTAAAGATACTTTTTACATCACAGTTTTTTTCAGGTTCTTTAGCTGTCATCTTACTAGGCTTGATATAATTAAAATAATAATTTCAATTCACTCCCTTCAGCCCTAAGTGGAAAAAAGAAATAAAATAAAAAATCCTGCCCATTTATTAGACTGTGCACCTTCTTTCTATTTTACTGAATAGCAGATGCACTGCATCATCAAACATTATTAAAGTTGCTGAGGCACTAGGGGATGCATTAAATACTTGATTGCCTAAGAGGTGCTGCACAGTGTATTTCCTAACCAAGTGCCTTGAAAAAGGAAATTGTACATCACAGTCCTCCAATTAAAATTAAGGAGAAAAGCTATAATACCTTGTATGCTTGGTAAGTGCAGGAATCTGTAATTTTCAGAACAGTTTTGGAATGCCATCTCCTTCATGCATTCACACAAAGTATCCCGTAAAATCCTAGGGCTTTTGTTTAAAAGATTAGAATATATTTGGAAACATGGAAACATGGAAAAAAATCATAAATATTATTTAGAAATATATTGGTGGATAGGATTTTTTTTTTAATTTGGATTAAAATGCAGTTGTACATTTGAAATACCAGAAGGCACACTAATAGTTATCCCTGGAAACACCTGTTCAAATGATAATTGCCTTAATATTACTTGCTATTTAGTGAAGTGCAACAACAGCATTATCCTTGAGTAATGGAGTTATTTTGCAGGAGAACTAATTTTCAGTTTATGCCCTTTTTTAAATTGCAGAGTTAAGTAATACATTCAAGATTTACCAGAAGACAAGAAAGAGATCAGAGTCAGGATTAAATTTGGGATTTGAGATTCAAAGCCAAAGTTTTAGTTTAGGTTAACAATAAAATAATAGGGATATGTCCATGTTGTAGGTAATGTCCTATAGTACTCTTTTAGAATATGTTCCAGTGCCTGCACTGTCAGCCGCACTGTTAGCCTGTAGACGATGATGCCATAAAACAACTTCCTCTGATTGAAGTACCTCATTCACAAAAACAACAAAAAAGCTTTTAATGTTTATCTGCTATCTGTTCCATCTATATATGTATATATTTATCTATATATAAATATGGATGGAAAGGTAGGCAGACTTTGAGGTTTCCCCTCAAAAGAAGTGGGAGGTTTCGATATTCATTTGGATAGGAGAAATTAGTGTCCTGGATGGGAACTAAATCTTTCATCTTCTTCCCAAGAGCAAATTCTCAACAACCAATTCCAGCTATACCTTAATGGAAAATGCTTTCCTCCATTTTTGCTACTACTTTTCTATTGTAAAGTGTGTAAACCAGAGCCAGAAATCCACAGTTCTTTTTAACCTGGTCCCCTATTCTTCTCTCTTTGAGTAAGCATGAAGCCTTACCTGAAAATGCTTTACAGATTCTTTTCTACTGTATAATATTGAAGCTTCAGGTGGGCCCCTCAAATGATATTTACTGTGGCAGGATGACATCTGTAATGAAATATTCTGCAGAAACTGAAGTAAGAGCACAAACTCTAACCATATTGATAAGCTGGTGCTGTAGGAACAGAGAAAATTCTTAATAATAAAGATGTATTTTATTAATTCAAGCACCAAAAGACTCAAAAAAGGAACATTTTTACTAATTATGAAAGCATTTTAAGAACTATAAACCTGGCAAAATCAGCATTCAATAACTATATTTATTTGATAACTATATTTATTTTATTGATTTTATGGAGCTATTTACATAAAAAACTTTTCTTCATGAACAGAAAACATGAACTGAAAAAGAAAAAAAGAAAAAGAAACAAAAGAAAAAAAACTCCACTGATTCTAAGCTATGAAATGAAAATTCAAAGATTGCATATCACTGGTGGTGGGAACAAATAGTTGTTTCACAGTGTTAGCACAACTTAGTACACAAAAATTGAAAATAATAAGTAAAGTATTGTCTTTCCATGGGTTACAGCCATCAGTGCTTAGTAGACTAAGGTTAGTTTTCTCAAACTCTATGAATAATTTTTATGTACAAGAGTAGACAATCTGAAAATTAAAATGTTGTCCATGCTTTCTAAATATGATCTATATGCAAGGAAAACATAAAATCTGATGACTTTCAATCACATATCAATTACGATAGATATCAGGAAAAGACAGTTAAGGGCTTGAAAACAAACACATCAAGTTCAGGTAGAGTTTCAAGGAGTCAATTGATGCCTCTGACAAATCCACATAGCTATCCAAAATCAAATTAAACAGACTCAGTGATAGATAATAAAGGCTTAGCCATCCATGGAGTGGCTAATTTGCTAGATGTATCCCAGAATAAGATAATCTTCTGCTTCCATCTAAGAAGTAGATAAAAGTGTTAAACCATTTGTCTAAGACTAACAGGATATTAGAAAATTAAATTTGCCAAAACTGTATTGGAATTTCAGTGCCTGATGAGATGTTGAGATACCTAAAGAACTTAGAAGGAAAAAAAAAAAAAAAGTAGAGATTTTGATAATGATTGTCCTTCAAAACAGCTAGAAATTCTCACTTGAGAGAAGTGGGAGACAGGCAGTTCACAAAAAATAACATTAAACCATTATTCCTGCACTACAGTACTTACATACATGCTATACATGCCATAAACCTAGACCACGGAGGAAAAAACACCAAATCAAATAAGCCCTGCATGTTTTCCTTTTCTCTTTTCTCTCTCTCTTCTTCCCCCCCCCCCCCCCATATTAATTGTTTTGTTGATATAAAGCATTCATAACACTAGAACCACAGACTAGTCAGGTACTGTAAAATACTCAGTCATACTGTGTAGGGATGATGGATTATTGTTTATCAGGAACTAAATTAATATATTTCTTTTTTACAAATATTTTCTTTTTGAACTGGGTAAGTGAACTATTGTTACACTACAGGTAAGTTGACAGTAAAAAAAAAAAAAAGCAGTCTTCATTTTCTATGTTCTTCAGTCATAATTCATTGTATTCACAGGAATGATGAATTGATTTTCAGGTTTTGTGACTGATATTTTCATTACCATGTGTAAGTAACCAGATTTTGTAGGCTGGAAGAAGTCACAGCTGTAAATTTTCTTAATCTATTTAAAAAAAATAGATTATTTGATTACAAATTGGTTTTTTTTTTCTGTTCCCACTAGCATCTTTGTTTCATTCTTTAATCATTATTTGTATATAAATTTTATTCATCTTTCAAAACAAGAGTTTTCAATAGCGTGTATATAAAAATAAGACATGAAGACTATACAATTACAGACCTACTCAGAAACCCTCTCTCCTCCCTTCTGATCCTTGCTCCATTTCATCTTCCTCTCATTCACTTAACATACCTTTGTCAAATACTCATTTCAGTTTTGTTTCAATGTCTCCAGCACCACAGGACAATTTAATGCCCTCTGTTACTCCAGTATCCTAACTTGCTCTTTTTGCTCTCTACTTTTCCTGTCCACTGGAGGAGAAGAAGTTGTTTCTACCCATTTTATTTAGCAGAAGATAGAAAACTTGAGTCTCTGAGTCACTGAGTCAAGAGCAGGAACAATAGAATAAAATAAGAGGGGTAGCATCAGAGAAAATGGGTAGAGAGAAATGTCCCCTCTCCAATACCATAAAATCCCATAATAGCTTTCTTCATTTCAAAAAAGGCAACTAGCACCAAGGCAGCTTCGGTTGATAATATTTTACAATGGAAAATTAACATTGATAGGAATGATACTTGAGATTTTTTTCCTTTTGTTTTCTCCCTCTGTTCAGCTGGCAGCAGTAGGAAGTCAGAATTTCATTTAACCAACTACTGGGCCATATTCTCCTCTTAGGTACACAGCTTCAGTTAGCCAACTGGGACTAACTCAGGAGCGCTGGTGTAACTAAGTGGGGAATTTGGACTACACCATTGGTATGAACTTTGGATTATGGCAGAAACAGGAGCAATGAGGGGTGGAAAATGCAGCTGTAGCTGAAAATATCTCATCTTCCTTTCTCCCTGCTAATTACTGCTTCTCAACAGATACTCATACAATGGTGCGCCCTGCTTTCTCTCACAAGACTAATGCTAGTGCTATTAGAGCTGCATTGCAAACATCCACAAATTATCTCTTCCATAAAGTAACTTTGGCCACATTTGTTTGTTTAAAGGGTGATCAGCTAATCACTCACATCGCCCCAATGTTGTTGTGATCTCTGAGGAAATTCAATGCTAGTGCCAAAGTCACTGACTGGGTAAACTTCAATTCTGAAAGCCAAGAGGTCAAAGCCAAAACAATGGAGCAGCTGGTCCTACTGGAACAGCAGAAAGAAAATATGAATCACAATGACTTGAAATGTCTTTCTTCATTAAAATCATGTCTGTGTGGTATGTTTTCCTTTTTGAAAACTCTGCATAATTAAAATATACATTTATTTTATGTAATACAGCCTTTTGAGTATTTCAGAAGTTCTTTAACCTCCCATCAGCTGATTTACCCTGTTTAAAGTAAAGAAGCTAACAGAAAAAACTGCAACTTCATATCCATATGAACAATAAGCAAACTCCTATTTGTGGCATCTATCTACCTCCAATTATATCCATAAAAACCTTTAATTTAGGTGAGAGCTCGAGATTACTTTTGGTATGTAAATATGATATCAACCTGCACATAATACTGTAAATACGTACCAAAAAGTTACTCATTAAGTGAAACAAGCTTTCCAGAAGGAAACTGTTTTTAGTGTTCACAAACACATGAATTGTTAGGTGTCTACTCAGTTTTCCTTAAATGAAATGGGACTTCTGTCAATAATATTTGCTCAGTGTTCTGTGACTTTTTTGAACAAAGCAAGCAAAACTATGCTAAACTGTGCTTCTTTTCCATGTGCTTTCTGTTTGAATGTGTAATGAAAAGTTACATTTTCCTGTAACACCTGAAACTACTACAAAATATTAGGGAGTGAAGGAAGGGAGGAGAGAAAAGATAGGAAGAAGGAACTCAAAGTTTTTTATGCATAATTCATGAGACCTGTTTCATTCCAGCATACTTTGGGAAAGAATTCTATTTTTTCAACAGCTAACCTGGACTAAAACATAAGTTTTGTTTCATAATTTATCTACAGGAATTAATATATAATTAGAATGGGATTCCAGCTTTATATTACAACTCAATTTCACCTCCTCCTTTCACTTAGTAGTTTTGAATAAAATTTACGCATGGTTCGATTATACTTCTCTGAAGAGATTTTTTCAGTTTAGTAACTGAATTGGTTGCAAAATAATATGCCTAGACAAATCTTTGCTGCACTCAGCAACATCAGTGTTGATGACTTCATAGAATCATAGAATCTTTTAGGTTGGAAGGGACCTTCAAGATCATCTTGTTCAACCATCAACCTAACTCTGACAAAAATAAACACCCACACAACAAACAAAATGCAACACCATCACTAAACCATATCTCCCAGCACCATGTCAACCTGTCTTTTGAACACTTCAACCACCATCCTGGGAAACCCACTGCAATGTCTGATAGCCCTTTCAGTGAAAAACTTTTTCCTAATATCCAGCCTGAACCTCCTCTGGCATAACTTGAGGCCATTTCCTCTAGTCCTGTTGCCTGTGACTTGGGAGAAGAGACTGACCCCCGCCTCTCTACACCCTCCTTGCAGGTAGTTGTAGAGAGCAATAAGGTCTCCCCTCAGCCTCCTTGTCTCTAGACTGAATAAACCTAATTCCCTCAGCCTCTTCTCATAAGACTTGTGCGCCAGACCACTTATCATCTTTGTTGCTCTTCTCCGGACCTGCTCCAGCATCTCGATGTCTTTTTTGTGTGCCCAAAAGTGGACACAGCACTCAAGGTGGGGTCTCACCCGCACCCAGTATAGGGGGACGATCACCTTCCAAGCCCTACTCACCACGCTGTTCCTGGTACAGGCCAGGATGCTCTTGGCCGCCTTGTCCACCTGGGCACACTGCTGGCTCATGTTCAGCCAGCCAGCCAACAGTCGACCTCAGGTCCATTTCTGGCAGACAGCTCTCCAGCCATTCTTCCCCCAGCCTGTAGCGTTGCCTGGGGTTGTTGTGGCCTAAGTGCAGGATCTGGCACTTGGCCTTGAACTTCATCTCGTTGGTCTCGGCCCATCGATCCAATCTGTCCAGGTCTCTCTGCAAAGCCTTTCTACCCTCCAGTAGATCAACATTGTCACCCAACTTACTGTTGTCTGCGAACCTACTGAGGCTGCACTCGGTCTCCTCATCCAGATCATTGATAAAGATGTTAAAGAGAACAGGTCCCAGTACTGAGCCCTGGGGGAACACCGCTCATGACCGGATGCCAACTGTATTTCAGTCCATTCCCCAGCACTCTTTGGTCCCAGCCCTCCAGCCATTTTTTAACCCAGTGGAGAGTCTTCCCATCTAAGCCATGGGCACCCAGTTTCTCCAGGAGGATACTGTGGGAGACTGTATCAAAGGCCTTGCTAAAGTCCAAGTAAACAATATCCACTGCCTTTCCTTCATCCACCAAGTGGGTCATTTTGTCATAGAAGGAGATCAGGTTTGTCAAGCAGGACATGCCCCTCATGAAGCCGTACTAGCTGGGTGTCCTTCACATACTGCAATTGTTGCAAATGTGCAAATTTGTTGAGGTTCCTTCCCTGATGAGAGGCTGATAGGTATTTTTGTGATATACTTGAAAATACTTAGGAAGCCACCACCCTTACCTTTGGTTCCTCTCCAGAGCTGCTCACAAGGTCCTGGAGTGCTGCATTGACTGTGTGAGCACAAATGGTCTGTTTCAGCATGACATAGGGGAGTTTAAATCACATCAAAGGTAGCAGTCACTTTCAGTGGAGGCAACAGAAACTAATAACCATGGAGCAAATCAGTCACAACCATTTGGCTGACTGTAACCATCTCACACTGTTGATGACAATACCTCTGCTGAGAGGGCAGCAACTCACAGCTCTGTGACAGTCATTTCTCAAAACACTTAGAATAATAAGTAGTCTGTGTGATCTCCTAAAAAACCACAAATGAGGTTAGGCAGATCTGCAGGGAAAGTAAAAGGTTACAGTCAATTCTTAGGGTTCAAGCAATACATTTGAATAGAGCAATAAATGAATGTCCACTGTCTCAGGTGGATCCTCAGCTGATGAATTTTCGTGTAGTAGTAGTACATATAATAGAGGTAGGATTTTTAATTAATAATAATACAGTGATAATACAGTGAGTATTTTCTTGCTTATTTTCTAGTACTAAATAAATAAATACATAAACAAACAAACAAACATTTAAATTATTGTGTCTACTTCCCAGTTAGTTTTATGTTTAACCATCTTTTCTAAGTTTCTTCAGCAGCTACTCCATTGAGCTGTTTCAGTTGAATATGATGTGAGGCTGTGAAATGGTTCAGGCATAAAGGTTCGGTAGAGAGGAGAGACATGCCCAGTAATTTGTTCCAGACGGTTTATATTTTCAGAAGGAATAATTCACTGGGTGGTGACATATTAATGGAGAGGTGTCCTGAAAGCTTAAGGGCTTTCTTTTTCAATTGATACTAAAATTTTAACAGGATTATTCTTGTTTTCAAACTCCAGTGATTATTTCTTGTCTCTACCACCTTCTTGCTGCAGTCACTCACTGTTTCTCAGCCATTTCCTGAGGTTTTATCCACTCATCGTTGAGCAAATCCCTTTCTCTCTTCATATACCAAATTTGACAATAAAATACAGTCCTTAAAATCCAAGGCAACCCTACGGTGGGTCCAGATCTCAAGAAAGTTTAAATAATGGTCTTACTCATGATACCAAACTGGGAGGGGTGGCTGACACCCCAGAGGGCCATGCTGCCATCCAGCAAGACTTGGACAGGCTGGAGAGCTGGGCAAGGAAAAACCTCATGAGTAACCTCAGGGAAAAGTGTAGGATTCTGCACCTGGGGAAGAAGAATGTCAAGCACTGATAAAGGTTAGGCATGGACCTGCTGAAGACAGGTTCCGAAGAGAAAGATCTGGGGTCCTGGTAGACAGAAAAATGACGATGAGCAACCAGTGTGCTCTTGTGGCCAGGAAGGGCAATGGAATCCTGGGCTGCATAGGGAAGAGCGTGGCTGGTAGGTCGAGTGAAGTCATTCTCCCCCTCTACTCAGCACTGGTGAGACCACAACTGGAATACTGCATCCAGTTCTCTGCTCCCCAGTTTAAGAGGGACAGGGAACCACTGGAAAGAGTCCAGTGAAAGGCAACGAAGATGATTCAAGTATTGGAGGATCAACCTTATGAAGAAAAGCTGAGAGAGCTGGGACTCTTTAGCCTAGAGAAGAGAGGTGATTTGAAGGAGGAGGGAGCCAGACTGCCAGACTCTTTTCAGCAGTTGCCAGTGAAAGGACAAGGGGTAACGGGCATAAGTTGGAACATAGGAAGTTCCACTCAAATATGAGAAAAAACTACTTGACAGTGAAGGTGACAGAGCCCTGGAACAGGCTGCCCAGGGAGGTTGTGGAGTCCCCTCCTCTGGAGATTTTCAAGACTCGGCTGGGTGGAGTCCTGAGTGACATGCTCTAGTTCTGGGCAATCCTGCTTCAGCAGGGGAGTTGGACTAGATGATCTCTATGGTCCCTTCCAACTCCAAGAAATTTCAGTGAAATTTAGTGAAACTTTGCTAGCCTGAAACACCTTTACTATCACAGGATATAATACAATATTCCATCAGCAAATTTAAATTTCTTAGATTTTAGAGGTTATTACAGTTTTGATGATTTTGGTTGTAATACCAATTACTAACACACACAACTGATTTCAAGTATGCAGCAAGCGTAGTGTGTTTGCTGAGAAACAGTGAAAGCTAGATGCTGACCTGTGCTTCAAAAATCTCTGATAAGTAGAATTGTACCATTGCTTAATTCAGACTCAATAGTATTTTATCATATAAACAGTTACACTGAGAGCACTGATAGTGTGCATGTGTTGATTTAGGCATAAGTAACATGGTTGAAGGTAGCAGAGTCTGATTCATATTTATGTTTTTGAACAGTTGCTTGAATTTAGTAAAGAAAATTCAGGCCACTAATCTCCTTTGGAATTAAATCAAAATAATCCACCACCTGGACAATTATTTCCTTTAACTTTCCAACAAGTAGGTGCCCAATGTCAATGTTTTTCTCACCTGCTGAATGTTATGTTCAAAAGCAAAACTAAAACACAGCATTAATTCATATGATAATCAATTAATTTGAAAGTCAAATATAGGGTCCATTTGCTTTATGTGGGTGAAATAACCCATCACATGACAAGACATGAAAATT
The DNA here is from genome assembly GCA_004320125.1 of Scolopax mira. Classification (NCBI taxonomy): domain Eukaryota; kingdom Metazoa; phylum Chordata; class Aves; order Charadriiformes; family Scolopacidae; genus Scolopax; species Scolopax mira. The sequence goes on from BJBW01003361.1 coordinate 33,998, forward strand.
ACATTTCTGGTTGTTGGACACATAAGAACAAATCAATAAATCCTAAATACTGTCAATACTGCAAAATGAGAAAAAAAATATTATCTGTTCAATCTATCCTTGTCCTTCATGTGTACTAACTTCTGAGGTGAACTATTTTTCCATGCTTGAAATGCAAAATAAAACTCTGCCTGTTTATTAAATAAAGGTTTCATGTAAAGTAAACATTACTAAGAAGGGATATTTTTTTGGTTGTTTAAAATATTTTATCAAATAAATAGCATTCAATTCTTGGGCATTTTTATATTTCAAACTTTCTTATATCTACTTTACTACAACCAGACATCAATTAGAAATCATATGAACTCTAATTAAAATTGCTGATAGTTCAGATCGTGCTCTTCCTAATTATTTCTTGTATATTTTTCTGTGAGGTGAGCTATACCTACACAGAGTAAAAAAACACTGGCACAGAATATGGAAGTATGAAGTGTGGAGTTGCAAAACAGCATGTAAGGATATACAGCAACTTCGGAGGCACCTGCTTCAGTGTCCTGATTCTTCAGGTGTGAAATTAAACTCATGATCTATAGATCTTTTGCAATTTCTACTAAATGTTTGATCTACATTACAACTGTGTTACCATCTTCTCAGGGGTTGTAAATGGAGATAATTAGTACCTTCTTAAGACATTTGAAAAGTTTACTTAAATTCCAAGCTAGAAAAGCAACAACGGGGTTTTTTTTATAGTCTAACAGATCAGAGAAAAAAATCCCAATCTTTCTCCCCTTAGAAAACATTGAAACTGTCAACCTTAAATATAAATCTTCTGAAATAAATTCACCTTTTGCAAGAAGCCGTCTCAACAAGACAAAATGTATCTTTCACCTGCTAGGACCAGAGTAGAAAACTCTTACAAAAGAATGTATTTGTTCTACTGCTATTATTTCCTGCTCCTGCCTAACTGCAGAACAAAGGGCCAAAACAGACAGACTATTGGATTTTTAACATGAGACTCAGGCCAAAGATATTTAATCACAAGGGCTTCCTCTGGCCAGTTTTGCAGAAATGAATGCAGAGTCCTGCAGTGCCAGACTCTGTCAACAGAGCAGACAATTAGACATAAGTCTTCTCAGCTTCATCATCTGAGCCCCTTGGGCAATAAAACCAGATTCAGCCACATGTTCCATTTCCCCCCCCCGCCGAGTTCTCTCTTAATTTTGTTATATTTTCTGCTCTTTTTCAGTCTAATAATATCTTGACTTTGTCCTTTGCTACTTCTACAACTATACTTATCAGATAAAAGAAGTCCTGAATAAATTATTTTGCTGGTCTTAATCACAGAGATGTTAGACCAGTCAAGCCATTTTGAGGTCACACATCTTCCTGAAATACTGTAAGCTACAGTTTTCATATATCTTGACAAGGAACTGAGTCTTTGATTTGAGAGCTTTAGAGGTAGATCAGCCTCTAATAGTAATTGAGAAAGCATTATGTAAGTATAACTGGTGTTATTTATTGATATGTCAAATAATAAATATAGCTTTCTGAGATCTGTCTATGAGAATGATCAAGATCTGTGTCTGATCTTGTACCAAACTAGACTCATACTTTCTTTATTGCATTTATCATCCCTTTCAAATATTCAGCTTAATTTACTGGTCCACACTATTGACTTGGGCCTTTTATGTGTCCAAGAATCTGAAGATATCTGAAGAGTCCAAATCTCTTGATCTTGAGGTGTAACAAAGGTAAACCTAGAAATTAGACAGGATGAAGGCAATCCAAGGCTCTTGTCACAGTGTGATTCTCATTGTTCCTAAGAATAAAATAATTGAAGCCATTTATCCTCAGGACATATGTTATATAACTCTATCCATTATTGTTGTAGTGAAGTATAGGAAATGAGGCTTTGAGGTAGTTTCAACAGCATGGCCAGTGCATAGGAGAATGCAAAAAAATTGATACTTCTTCTGAGACTAGGGATCCCATTCTGTCCAGAAACACTTTTTGGATTATGTGTTTACCTGTCTAACAGGTAAGATCAGGCTGTCTAACCCATTATATGATATAAAGCAGATGACTTATGTAAACCACCTTTCCTTTATTGTATGCTTTTGTCTTAGTAGAAAGGATTGAATTAACATTTCAGTTATGTAGGGACCTTTGGGAATTCAGTCCAGAATGTGATGCATTAACAAGGAAGTTACTTCACTAATTTACTGTTTTTAAACCACAGCTGGAAGCTGGAACTGTACATTACCTTTTACACTCTATAAAAATTCCAAAAGGACAGAAAACCAATTTTGTCATTACTGGTATTTAAGTTCTATATAACCCTTTTTTAGTTCTATCAGACCTGAATCAATTCGACCAAAATGATTTTGGGTGAAAAGAACAAAGAAGTTTGTTGACAAAGCAGGGAGAGCCGAATGGATGAGGAGGTGAGATGGGGTGATAGAGCAGCAACTTGAGAAAATGGGAAAAATCATTAGAATGTGAAAACTGTATGTGCACCCAGGGATATGAGGAGGATTGATTGGGTGAGAAGAGGAAGGTAGGACAGAAGAGGCAGTCAGGGGGTAATAGAGGACAATAAATTATTGCTATTTTAATGGTTTGTAAGGAGAATGGAGACTCAAGTGAAATAGCAATCTGGAGAATCGCATGCAGCTGTCAATATGATGAGTTTTGTGAATAAAAAATATATTGCTTGTTATCATGGGCATTGTTGTTTGAAGCCTGTGCACTTTGGACAGAGAAATTGTTCATATGAAAATCACTGGTACACATAAGATATTCTGTGAACTATAATGCGGATGCCATTCTGAAAAAGTACATATTGAAGTTCACATGGGCACATATGGAGGTATTGGAATCATATCTTTTACTAACATTAGGAATTTATCATATTCACTTGATCATGCAAAACTGGTTGCAGAACTGAGTTTTGACACAGAACATAAAGCCTAATCATAAAGAATAATGATAATTATTCTAGTTTGTTGCAATTTGAGATTCATGTGAATGGAAGCAATGGAAGAAGAGGTATAATGTATTGTAACAGCTGAGCTACACTATGAGAAAGAAGATTAAAAAAAAAAGTCTGTTTACAAGTGATCTGCAAGATAAACATGGATATAACTACAAACCTACTCTTTCAGTATTTCTGTGGATTTATTTTACTATTGAATCTACTTATGAGTTGGGGCTTTTTTCAAGTAATTATTTCACAAACCAGCTTCTCTTCTGCAAAGTCATGTTGCTGTATTTTTGAATTTGTGATATATCTTCTTGGAAAGAGAGACACGATACTATAATTTTTTTTTTTTTTTTTTTTTACTATAAGAACAACTGGCTGGAGAAAGTCATCTTCTCTACTTTAAAAACAGATAGTTTGGTAGGTAGCAAACATTTGACTTGGAAGCCAAACTAAACTTCTGAATTGGAATAACTGAATTGCAACTAAAATTTGCAATTCAGTGAAAAAGTGAAACTTTTCCATAAGTAAAAAAATTTAACTAGTATAAAAGGAGATTATAATTTTGCTCGAATTTGAGATTTTTTGTGCTGTGAAAATGTCCTTAAAATTAAAAGGCCTTTCTCTATTTTTCTCATTCTTTCTCTTTTCCAGTCTCTCTTTTTCTTATCCTTCCTTTCCTCCCTCTCTTTCCCTTTCATTTGTCCTTAATGTTGTTGCTCACCCAAGCGGCTCAGGATGTTCTCACTGAAAACGGTGATTGGGCTGACAGAACTGAGGACAAATGCAGTACAAAGAGGAAGAGAAACTGCCATGAGAATGTTTGTGTTCCTCCTATTGAAAACAGAGGGAAGAATGAATCAGGATCTTGAAGAGCTGCAACTCTAGGGGTAAAAAAGGGATAAGAAAATGCAGTTTACCTGGCAAGAAAGCAGTGATTCTTGTATAGTAAAACCCTATGTGCTGTTGCTCCTCCAGTCTCTATGGTAACAATAACACAGAAGAGAAACACTGAAGAAAGGATAATGGAAACAAAGCACACTTGCATTTTCTAAAATGGCTGGGTACAACTAGTACAGAGGTGAAAAGTGCAACAGCTGAACAAGGACAGTAAGCAAAGAAACACCATAGCAATTGTGAAAGACATAATTTTTAAAAGAAAATTTGTTTTGTTTTCTGTTTTCTATGCCACTGACATATTTTAAAAGTTCAACTATACCACTGATATAATGGACAAGGACTACTCTGAGTAATTTTCTACAATTTATGTAAAGTTCAAATTACTTAACCTGAGGGTAGGTGAATTTAAAAGCTTTTGACTGAAAGACCAGAATGGGGACTACTAATGAAGCATTTCTTCACCAGTACAGAGTAGTCTGATTTAAAAATAAAGAAAAAAGAAAAAGCTTGTGAAGAACAGTATGCGCTTTATTTTCTATGGCAGATACAAGGCTCTTGTAGAAAAGGAACAAAAATGTTCTTTCAACCTTCAGCTTTGAATATCTGTAGGTCTGCATTGAATGTCTCTTGCTTTCATCATTGAGTTCCATGGAAGCCTAGAGATTCTGTAAATGTATGAATAACATTTTTATCATCATGTCTCCCCTGGAGTCCTATACATTTCTGGTATTGAAGAATAAAACCAATCCCTTCATTTCCCTTCCTGGGCTGCATAAGGAAGAGTGTGACCAGCAGGTCAAGGGAGGTCATTCTGCCCCTCTACTCTGCACTGGTGAGGCCACAACTGGAATACTGCGTCCAGTTCTGGGCTCCCCAGTTCAAGAGGGACAGAGAACTACTGGAGAGA